>JAJDMX020000121.1:0-99986 GCA_022345685.2 Nothomitra cinnamomea | reverse complement strand
CGCCTGCCAAATTTGGCGAGGAAAATTAATTTTGTATCATTTCGCAACTTGTATCATTTCGCCACTACCCCACTTAGTGAAGTCATATACTCTACCACTCGAAAGTACCTGACACAACGCCACAAACAGACACAATGCAAGTCACCAATGCGGCTAGTGTCAAATATAATATAGGGCTAACCCATCGATGCAGGATTCGGTACAGCCTCATTACTGCGTAAATCTAGCCCCACCAACAGGGAGAGATGATGCGGCTGTCGTCCCTATGTTGGCGACACTAGCAACCCTGCTGTCATATACGCCAGCACGTTATACTCTAGCATTACCCTGAAGATCCTGCATATCACCTTAAACAGAGCGCAGGCAGGCAGGGGCCATAGTTACTAAAGAACAGCTATCAAAGGAGCCTAAATTTGGGCTCCCGGTACCTGCACACCCCAAAATGGTTTGGACACCCCCTCCCCATGTTCGATATAGGCACACCTCAAGTGCACAGCTTAAAGCCTATGCATGACACAATACCAGCAGGTAATTGAGTCCAGTCTCAAGGCACTTAATTTTGCCATCACTGAAAATGACAAACTAGACACTTTGCTTATACAAATCTTCCATGTGAAAATTCAAGCTTTATGCAATATCAATTGGACGGACCACAGTAGATGCTCTCTCGACATCAATGGAGCTGAACATGGTGCATGTAGCCAAGACTCTCTCACTAGATCTAATGCTTGCAACCACCAAAACCTAAGTGGGGGGGTGGCGTAACGATACAAGTGGCGTAATGATACATTTTTCGTGAGAGAATACCCTGACACTTACCATCACCTGGATATTTCAATATGGTTCAAAAATGCAGTATAAAAGCTGCAGATATTGAAGAAAGGATGATACAAGCGATAGTGGCAATAAAAACTGGCACTGTCAAAAATCCAAGTCAGGCAGCGAAGCTCTATGGAGTCTATCAGACATCACTCAATCAACGACTAGAAGGCGGAAAAATGTGCGAAACAGTGCATGAGAGGCAGCAAATTCTGTCTGAGGTAGAAGAAACGGTACTGAGGCAATGGTGTTCACAGCTGACAGTTACAGGATTCTCATGTTCTTACTTAGTGTTGAAAGAGATAGTGGAAGTTATCTTGCAAGAAAGAGTCGCAAAAGTCAATAACACAACTATGACTCTTGTAAGATATCCTATGATCAGAATTCAATGGGCAAAGCAATTTATAATGCGCCATCCTACTCTTAAAAATACCAGGAGCACTCAAATTGACCTTACTTGCTGGACAGACCCAACTGTGGAGGCATTGACATTCTGGTTTGATGTATTTAAGAACATGTTACTTTCGCGAAAAGTTAACATCAAGAACATTTACAATATGGACGAGACAGACTTTGGTATGGGAGTTGAAGAAAGTTCAAGAGTAATTGTTGATACTGAATTAAGAATGCGTTATAAGCTACAGCCTGGACGACAAGAATGGGTATTGGTGGTAGAGGCAATCTGCGCTGATGGAGATCGACTACCACCATTTGTAATTTTTAAGGCAGATGAAGTCAATTCACAGTGAATTTCAAAGGAAACTTCAGATGACTGGTATTTTGGAGCCAGCGGTAAAGGGTAGACTAGTAATATACACGGTCTGGAATGGTTACGTTGCATTTTCAAGCCTTTAACCTAGGAGAAAGCTAATGAACAACCTCGAATTATTATCTATAACAGTCATATATCTGGGAACTTCATTGGCCACTGTATGAACAACAATATTATGCTTTTAGTAATGTCTCCTCATTCGTCACACTTAACTCAGTCATTGGATGTCGCAGTTTTTGGTCCACTAAAGCGAGCATTTGCGACGGAGGCCGATAAGTTAACATGAACAGGAATTTGTCGCATTCAGAAAACTGAATGGGTAGAACTATATCGACTGGCTAGAATTAAGGCTATTCGGCATTCTAATGTTCTAGCAGCTTGGTCCGGCGCTGAGCTGAATTCTTTTAACCCTCAAAAAGTACTTGGACACATTCCTGCACCATTTATACCTTTAACACCAGAATTACAATTTACTACAATAGAGAACTTCTTAGATATTTCGCTTTTGACTAGTTCACTACCCGAAGAAACAACTTTATGCTCCTTTAATGCTATTTTAAACATGCAAATCAATAGCTTACAGCCTTTAACTGAACCAACTTGGAGATATATCTTACGGCTGACCAAAACAGCGGAACGGCTTGAGGCTGAAAATTCTATTCTTCGCAAGAAAAAGGCTAATAAAGACACTGTCTTTCAAAAGCGACAGGTTACTAAGACTGGAAAGTGAGTTATTTTGAAAGGAGTAGTGCTAGTTAGTACAGCTACTATCCGGGATAAGGTGGTAGCTGCAGAGGCCGAAACTCTTGCAAAAGTGCAAAACAAGGGCAAAAAGAAAGCCTCAACAATCACCATTGACTCTGATGATAATGAAGATGAGTATATGGAAGAGTCCGATGAGTTTTCGGAGGAGTCAGATGATGTGGGAGAGTGTATCGCTGTTATGTAATTGTAGATAGAGAAATGTATCATTATACCACTTGTATCGTTACGCCACCCCCCCACTTATCAGAATGATGAAAAACATCTTGTCTGAACATCTCTCGTTGAAACCGAAGCTGCCTGCATAGGATGATATTAAACTTCCAGTTTGATGCTTAATATGTCAAAGCTAGTACTAAGTCTCAAAAATTACCTTGCATAGGGGCAGTCTTTGCAAATGGAGCTCGTCTTGTAGCTAGGTATTGTGCGGGCTAGGGTGTGCCTGTATTGAACAAAAGGGAGGGCATGTCTGATCCATTTTGGGGTGTGCAGGTACCGAAAGCCTAAATTTGAGGAACATGGGCGAAAATCAAGCCCTGAGTACAGGAAGAAGAATTGCTCAGTCTTGATACTGTCGGCCTTCAAATGCAGTTTAGGTACTCATGACCCTGTTAAGAGTGCAGTAAATGACGATTTATTTTGCGGTTGCACAGTCCATTTGAAAAGTCATCCAGCTTGCAAAGTGCTGCAATAATTCTGAGATGAGAACGATTTTGCAGCCTACCCACACATATCATGTACTTCCCCTCCGGCCAGTGGACAAACCCCTAACGTAGAATAAGCTAGGTAGCGGCGTCATGATGAAAGTGAAGCAATAGTAGATTTATTTATTCCAACAAAATTAGCAGGTTAGGACCCAATTTAACAGTTTTGGCAATTCATCTTTAACCTCTACAGTTACAATACTCTAGATACTCCTAGACATAGATACTACATAGACTCTTGAACAGTCATAAGCTCTTGTACAAATCTCAAACAACTGCAATTAAAACTTCAGAATTAAATCAATAAAGCTATACTTTAGTACTAGACTATTCAAACTATTAAACAGAATCTATTTAGAGTTATTTTTAGCAGTTAATGCTAAGTAATATATCTCATAGGGAAGCTGACAGCACTCAGGATCCTGACAGTTTTTTGATTAAGTAATAATAAAACAGAATAGTTAAGATAAACAATTTTAAATCATTATTAACATTCTCTCTCAAGTTTGCAAAATCGCTCTTAGACTTTAATAAATGTCACAGATATCCTAAGCTTCATCAGGAATGCTACGGACATGAGAGTGGCACTGGAACCATTGGACCAGATCGCTAGCCTGTAAGACATAAATGGCTTAAATGGCTCAGCAAGAATGAACTAAATACAAGGATGAATGGCACTTACTGTAGGCAAGTGGGGGCCGAAGCAAGAGTTCACACAATCAGCGCTCTCAGTGCTGAGAACACAAACTGCAGCAACTCAGTAAATTACCCACACCCCAGTAAAGGCAGTGATCTCAGCTAGCTACATGACTGCCAAGCGGCCTAGCCAGGAAACGACCAGCCAATAGAAACCACTACAACCTATAGACAAGGAACTATTGGTTATGGGTGAAAGACCAGGAGAGCTGAAGAACACTTGGCAGCTGAAGAACACGTAAGCTAGGTGTAGTGAGCAGCTTAGGTATAGATGAAGAGTTGTGAGTCATAATGACTCAGATTTCAATATTGGACTCGGTATGAGTCAAGTGTGAGCTACGCTGAGGAAAGAATACCTTAAGTGGTATGAGTCACCCGTTGGCAGATGGCCAAGAGATCAGTGAAGAGGCAACTATAAATATAGCATTGAAGTTTCAGGAAAAGTGTCCTTCCTTTGCTCTTCATTGAAAGTCTTGTTAGTTTAATAATATAAGCTTCGTACCAAGAACTATCACCCAAGATATTTTTTGATATAGTTGCAGCAAGACCATTCTGCTATCCCAGTATACAAGACTAACATATCAGTCTCAGGGTTATCTAGAGAATGCCACACCATACACTTAAACTCCAAAACAAACTAGAAGACAAAACCTCATCGGAGTCAGATTGTCACAATAGAGATACATATACCTATTCTGATTACTAAACTTAATAGTAATTTCATTATATCTACTTTCTCTAATAACACTTATGAACTTTTTAGCTAATATAGAGTTGTAATAAGTTTCTTACTTTCTCTTTTACAATACTATCTCTTACTTTCTTATACTATACCTTACTTTCCTTAGGGTTTTAATATGTAATATAAAGTTTTTCATTATTGTAAAAGTAGTGTTTAGCAATAGTACTACAAGTGCTAATAAGATAGTTCCTTAGAATTCTTACTTCTAGTATCATAACTTCTTCTTATATTAAATGCAGTTCTATCCAATTCTGTAGTTTCATGAACTGCCTAATATATATTTAAGTTGTATTGATGATGAGGAAAGTAATAGAATTCTCTTTAATAGAAAAATTAATCTTATGGAATTTACAAGTGTGCAGGAATTCTAGAAGTTGAGAATTTTATTTTATACACTAAAATTTAGGAATACAAGGCACAAATTATAGAGAAACAAGATACAAGGTTACGGAAAAAATAAAGAGTACCTTGTAAAGATCTTATACTTACTGGAAAAGTCTTAAATATAGTTAAGAATAGTAGATGTAGGGGGATTACCACCTAGGTAGCTTAAGGGCAAAAAGTCATAATGCCTCTATTTAAGTCTGAGAGTAACTGTATAATCTTGGAAGGCAATATAAATAGTAATATAAACTTGTATACATTAATTGTTATAGTAATTGATACTTGAGTATGTCGTTTAACTTTGGTAATATTGACCAGCTAAGTCTAGAACTCAGCTAGCAACAACCCAGCTGACAAGTTCAGCTTGGAGGTGTACAGCAGCTATTTTGGGAGACTTACCGCTGCTGGCAGTAACATATAAGAAGTCTAGAACCCTTATGTAATAGTAGAAGAATTAGTTGCTCTTTAATATATTTGTTTTTCATCCATAACTAGCCTTCATATGAGATACATACTATAAAATTTTATAAGTCTGGCAGTAATCTGAAGGTGTCCAAACTCTTCAAAAGTCATTGATCCTAGCACCTTATAGAGTTCCCTAGTGATTACCCCTGACAATATGAACTCTAGCTCCTCACAGAATATCTTAAATATGAATGCCACTTGTAACCTAGACTAGAAAGAGCTTAAGCTTACCTATATATCGCTTTGGCTTAACAAAAAGATTATCAATAGTGAAGACAAGTAGTCTATCAACAAGACTTCTGAGAAAGTGACCTGAATATGGCGAAAAGCTAATGGTATAGTCCTAGCTATACTTAGTAACTTCATTAAGGAGACAAAATTTCAGGCAATCTGTAGAATTTGAAATACTGCAGAGATATAGATAAAGCTTCAAAATATTCATTAGCCCGATAGCAATCAGGCATACTATTGGATCATGACCTGAATTATATACCTATAGGCAAATAGTGGAATCACTATCTAGGAGACTTCTCAGCATCTCAAAGACCTTTGAAGTAAGCTTAAAAACGCCTAGCATAAGAACTTAGAAGGGAGGCAGAAGTACTTCAAAATATGCCTTCTACATAATACTTTATCTATAGAGTATAACTACATAGTCGCCAACTTATGCAAAAAGGCTGACCTTATTTACAATAAGGCAGTTAAATGCCTATAGCATGAAGAATTGTGACGAGAGAATATATTGTAGGCATAGAAGCATATTATAGCTATAAAGATAACCGCTACATGGGGTCGAAGTAATGGCAGCAAGGAATGGTGTGAGTGCTTCTATTGTAAGAAGAAAAAGTACTTAAAAAAGGTATATCGAAAGCTTAAGAAAGACCAAGAGAAAGAAAAGAACAAGAATGAAGAAGTACCAGAAAAGTCTAGCAGTAAGACTAGTATAGTCTATGAGTTAGAAGCTTTAGATATAGCCCTTAAGGCAAGCGACAATGACATGTCAAGTGCTTGGTTTATTGACTCCAGAGCTAGCAATAATATATTTGATGATAAACATCTATTTACTAATTATACAGCAACTTTAGGTAAGTAACTTGAAGTAATAAGTAGCCAACAAGTACCTATTATAGTTAAAGGAAACCTTCAAGTTCTAGGTATGAATGACTTAATCCTTACTAGCATTTGGCATATCCCTAGTATAGCAAACAATTTCGTATTATTAGGAGAGTTTGAAGATAGAAGTATTATAATAAATAAAGTCCTAGATAGTAGCATCAGCCAGCTAAGACAGGCTGTAGAATTGCCAGTATCTACTAATCTGGACAGCTCAACATGCTAGAAATAATCCTGAAGACAGAAAGGCAAGTGGCAATCTTGTACGAGATATTCAGCGACAATAGCCATGAGCTATGGTACTGGCAATTAGGTTACATAGGCTATAGGTACTTAAAGAAAATAGTAAAAGTGGTAAATGGCATGAAATTAGGTCCAGAAACTAACTAACCATTTTGTGAGCTATGTGTCTTTACGAAGCAACATAGATGAGAACACAATAAACTTATTGAGTATGCCAATAAACTACTTAGTAGTGTTCCTATCAACTTTTGGGGGCTATATAGGCACTACAGCCAGTAGGGTGAATACTATATTATGACTATCACTGATGACTACTCCAGTAAGATATGAGTATATCTGATGGGTACTAGAAGTAATACTATAAGTCTTTTTTGTACTTGGCAACAGCAAGTTGGGAATAATAGTGATTATAAAGTAATAGCTATATACTGTGATAATGTCTCAGAACTAAAGAAGCCTCATAAGGCAATTGAAGTCCATAGGGGTACTATAGAGCTAGCTGCTCCTTATACTTCTGAACAGAACAGTGTTGCTAAGTGAATTAATAAGACTATTATCAAGCAGATTAAAGCTTTGATGTTCAGCACAATTTTACCACTAAAACAATGGTCAGAGGTAGTGTATACAGAAGCTTATCTATAGAATTAAACTTTAGTTAGAGACGACAAGAAGACTCCAGAAGAGATATGAAGTGGCAAAAAGCTAGACTTCTCACACTTACAGGCATTCAGTTATGATAACTATGCACTAATACCTAAAATACTATAAAGCAAGCTAGAAAGGAACTTTAAGAAGTATATTTTAATCAGATATGAGTTCACACCAACCTATTACCAGCTGTAGAACCCTGAGACTAGAAAGGTAATAGTTGTTACTGACTTTAAATTAAATAAGTAAAAAGCCACAATACCTGCCTTTAAGTTGTCTACATATAGTACTGAAGTGCTGTTTGAAGAAGAGTTTAATTTCTAGTGTCAGAGAGTTATTGAGTATATAGGGAATACTATAGCAGTTTAATCACTAGTAGTACCTTGAGCAAGCCTAGCCATATCAGGTGTAACAGAACCACAGACTTGCCTAGAAGCAGTAGGAGATCTAACATATGGACAGCAGTAGAAAGCTGCTATTTGTGAGAAGTTAGGCTTGTTAAGGGCTAAAAATACTTAGCATTTAGTGAACTCACCCCCAAAGTACAAGGCAGTTATGTAGAAATGGGTTTTTAAGTTTAAGAAGTACCTGGATAGCTCTATAAACTACCTAAAGGCAGACCTAGTTACTAGAGGGCTTATCTAGCAATACAGTATCAATTATAGTAAAACCTTTATACCTACTATTTGCCTAATCTCTCTATGGTTTTTACTAATGATAGCAGTTAAAAATGATCTAATAGTTTATCAGATAAACTTCAAAAGTGCCTATTTAGCAGGCTCACTAGACGAAGAAATCTATATAGTACTGTCAGAAGGCTAAAGACTCATAGAAAAGTATATTGGCTTATGAAAAGTCTATATAATCTAAAGCAATTAATATAAATATAGAACCATCGACTTCAAGACCATCTATTAACTTATAGATATAGGCAACTACATTTTGACTATAAGCTATTCTACAATAACAAGTTATCTTCTTCTTCCTTTACAAGAAAATAAAACCTTGCATGAAAGTTCTTGTTCAAACACATTGTGCTAACTATATTTAATAAAGATATCTTAAACTTGTTGGTATGGTAAGTGTAATCAAGTAAAAGAACTTCAAAGTATCTCTCTAACAGTTTAACACTCTTTAGATGTGTAAAAAAAAAGTGAGTAACATGTTCAATTACATCTATACAGTAGTTGAAATGATAAGTTCTCTCTTCCAAATTTGCAATCAAGGCTTCCATTGGACCGCAGCCAGCGAGATTTAGTAAACGTAGCTTGCATCATACATTGTAGATATCATGTTCAAGCAGAATATGATTAGTTGTTTAGTGGATAGCAGAAAGAATTTCTCATAACTTAGAACCTGAGTTTAATAAAGTTTCTATCTGTCTTGCAATTTTGTAAGGTATACGACGTTGAATCAGGTAACTATGGCTGCTTGTAGTTTCTTTGTGATTATGCATAGTATTTCAAACAGTAATAGTCTAAAGCCCTTCTTTGCAATTGGCTCAAATAGACTATGAACAGTTTATCAGTCGTGTACTAGTATCGTGAAAATGTATTGTGTCAGTAATTCTGTTTCTTGCTTTGTAGATACTACCTTTATTACATTTGAGGTATATTACATAATCTTTCGTATTATAATAACGTATAGCTACTGCATATTCATTCAACCTAGTATGGAATTGGAAATTATTAAGCAATTCCTTATAGCTACTATACAGGACATTTTCTGAAGACAGCAAGAAACTTATTATAGTATGCTAGTAGTAAAGTAGAAAAGAGAAAGGGAGAACACTGTATGTCTAGACATATAAATTTTTTATCTACCTAGGTACTATATTACGAGCTTGTCACAATAGTGATTTCACCTTATTAGGCTAAGGTTTTTGTCTCTCACAATAGCGAGAGTTTTTAGAATATATTAATTTAGTAGTAAATCAATTATTGCCATAATTACTTACTACAATTAAAGGCTAGATACTATATATATTTCAACAAGAATGAGAAGTTATGAAGTAAGAACTTTAGTTTACAATATTATTAATTGATTTTACTTTTAGAGTACTGATATTTCGACAGGTCGTTTCTTTAGTTCAATAGGGCGAAAGCGTTAAATCAACAGGCCTGTGATATAGCGCCTAGGCAATGAAAAACTTTCTTGACTAGTTGCCGCCTCGCCTCTTCCCTCTTTCCACACATAACTCCAAGCATAAATCTACAATATACATTGTAACTCTTGCAATAATGAGTCTCCTGCCACCGCCAGAGCATGTCCCATACGATAACCGTAGAGCATTACTTGCTGGGCTCCAACACCATGCCAGGTGTAATGGTTATGCTGTGTCAATCCACCGCTCTAACCCAAAGGACCACGCAATCTACTTTAAATACGATAGAGATGGTATTTATACTGCTCGGCATGGCCTTACTGATGCTACACGTATACGTGATACCAGCACTAGGCTCATTGACTGCCTCCGGTCTGTTCGTGCCAACGAGAAAGATGGAATCTGGAAAGTTACTGTCCGCAATGGAACACACAATCACAATGGCACAATGAGTACCTTCAGTCATCCTATTCAGCGTCGTATGCCTCCCGAAGTTCGAACACAAGTCGCTGCTCTCTTCAATGCTGGTACTAAACCAAGAGAGATTCTTTTGGCTGTGCAACAGGCCACAGAGCATGTTCTACTGGACCGGGACTTGTACAATGCCCGTACTAAGCTTCGTCTTGTTAATTTAGCTGGACGTAGCCCTATGGAGTCACTTATTGACACCCTAAAAGGGGGAGAATTTCGTTTTGACTATCGCACTGATGCTCTTAGTCATGTTACTCATCTTTTCTTTGCGCATTCAAAGAGTGTTGAGTTATTGAACAAGTACCCTGATGTCTTTCTTCTTGACTGTACTTATCGTACTAATAAGTTTAAGATGCCTCTTCTCAATATGGTTGGCACTACATGTTTAAATAATACATTTCATGCAGCTTTTTGTTTTCTTGCTAAAGAAGAAGAGGGTGACTATATCTGGGCACTTGAGCAATTAAATGGACTGCTCCTTCCTGGTATGCAAGTCCAAGCATTTGTTACAGATAGGGAAATGGCGGTGATTAATGCTTGTCGCAATGTTTTTCCGACTACAGCGAGATTGCTTTGTTTATGGCATGTTGAAAAGAATGTTCTTACGCACGCGTCACAAGAGTTTGAAGAAGGCAAAGAGAGAACTACGTTTATGAAGAGGTGGACAGAGATTATGCATGCACCATCGGAGTAAGCATTCGAAGACCGTTAGAACATGTTTCAGGACCAGTATGATCGGCAAGTTCCGGGTTTAGTTTAATACATCAAGGAGACATGGATTTTCCCCTAGAAGCGGTCAATTGTACATGCATACACAGATCGGGTATTACATCTGGGTAATCGGGTTACCTCCTGAGTGGAAAGTGCTCATAGTACGGTCAAGTCCTATTTACAAGTCTCTACGGGCAATTTAAAGATGGTATACGACAATATCAATCTCCTCCTAGCAAATCAACATATCAAGTACGAAGCTGGTGTAGCTACCAATCGAGCTCGCCTTCCGCATACAGTCATGCATCCCCTTTTTGCACAGTTACTTGGACAGGTATCTCACTATGCTTTGGGTGAAATATGGAAGCAGAAGCATCTTCTGTCCAAACCGGAACCATTTGCACCTTGTACTGGCGTCTTTCAAAGCTCCATGGGAATGCCTTGTGCCCATCAGATTCAAGTCCTCTTAAGAGAAAACCGTTCTCTTACCTTGGAGGATGTACATGAACATTAGCACCTTTTACCTCGTACACCAGAAGTAGCTCAGCCATTGGTATTGAAGCCGGCAATTGCAGAAACCAGGGGACGGCCAGCAGCAGTAGCCAGAGAGAAACGCTGTCCTGGCTTAAATCGAGCCGCTCGAGCTCGCCAGATTTTCTCTACTCTTCGACAACCATCAGCATTTGAATGCATTAATAGACCAGCAGCCTCAAGGTGCAGAACCTGGAACCAGCACAGAAGGTAGCGGGGGAGTAGGATTTCTTATTTCTATTCTTTACTACATGTTCTTTGTTTTAATTCTATATATAAAAACACCAAAAAATAAATGCTCTTTGGGGCAAACAAAAATAGCCTGTCGATTTAATGTTTTCGCCCTATCGAACTAAAGAAACGACCTGTCGAAATATCAGTACCTTACTTTTATTTTATAGATATTACTTAATAATTTAGCTTCTTTTGGTGTCATCAAACATTATACAAGTAAAGTTAGAATATTACAGTATTATTATTTAGGTATAAAAGAAGTTCTTGAACAATATAATAGCAAAAATTTAACTTATACTTTCTTAGATACTATATTAAATTTTAGAATTAGATCTAAAGTTAGATATTTTATAATTGACAATATATTTAATAATAATACTATACTGGACTTTATTGCAAGAGAATTAAAAGATAATGGGCTTAAATATAATAGCTAACTATACTGACTTGGATATAATAGTCATATTATTAATTTAACTATATAAGTATTTCTTTCTAAAACTTATCTTAATACATTTGATAAGAATAAACTCAATATCTAATACAATGATAACATTAGTTCAACTCAAGGAAAACTTTGAAAATGGAAAAATTAGAGCTATTAGGGAAATTACATAATATCGTAATATTTATTCAACAGTATTCTCAGTTTGTTCAAGTATTTAAATAATATAGTAAAAGACTTTCTTTAAAGAGAGGCAGCAAAACTTAATGAAATTTATAGTATATTATGATAGATTGAGCATTATATACTAATATTCACCCTGCTATTGAAATATTTAGTTCATAATATGAAGAGTTAGAGCTAAATTGTCTTACCTATTATAATTGGCATATTATTAGAAAAATTTAGGATTTTCTTTGTAGTTTTCATAATGCTACAAAATCAACTAAAGAATATATAGCAACTATTGAAAAAGTTCTTACAACAATAGATTTGCTTCTTAATCATCTAGAAAATAGTAAAGAGTAGTATCAGAGTCATGGTATCGTGGAAGCGCTTAGTTCAAATTTCATGTATGTAGTTAAATTTACGCAGTCCACTCAGTCCGGTCTAGTCGGCATTAGTAGCTAGTCCAGTCAGTCCAGTCCGACGTTGGCAGTAGTCCAGTCGGTCCAGTCTAAAGCTTCAGACCGGACTATGCGGACTACTGGACGCACTGACTACAACAGATTTTAACGGAAAACTTTAGTCATCTGTGGAAGTTATTGGCTTTAGTAAATTCTGGATTTTCGCGTTTTTGCGCCAGAATTCGAGGCCCCGTACCGCTTATGTCCCCCGCATTGCTTAGACCGGCCTTGCGGGCGATTAGTGGCGTAATGATGAAAATCGATTTTTCCTCACCAAATTAGGCGAGCGACAGCCCATTGTGAACCCCGAAGAGCATATTTTCAACCGTAGACATAATCCTCTGGAGCGCAGGTAGAAATAGCTTTGCTAGAATGCTGACCTAACTCTTGCACACACCCACAGCCAATTTTTACGCAGAGATGCGACTACCGCACGGCTAGAGGTACCTAAATTACTGTGTCGCTTCGGCCTGGCTTTGATCACAACTCTCATTCCCCGGGCGAAGTGAATGGGTTTTGCGATGCGGGGCTTGTATGGAGCCTGATTTTCTTCTCTAGAGCACACCCACGGATATTTAAACACCGGATATTGCTCAACTTCCCTATCTGTTTCTACTCAGCTACGCTGCTGGGATTTAGTTATGACCTGGGAATTAGGTACTTCATGGCCCTTTCGCGGAACCGGGTTGGAGTGTTCTCGAGCGTCTTTCTACGACTTCCTACATAACGGGGGCGGTCGAGTCGAGTCAAATGCAATTGATTTCTTTAGTTGGTAGGTGGCACGAGCGCATTGCGTGTTCAAGCCATTTATCCTAATTTCTTTTCGACGCGGGGCTCAAATGTACGCCTACAAGCGGCGGAGGGCGCAATCCAGCAACACAGCAAAGGGCCATGATGCCCGGAGCTGCTCACACTCTAAGCGTTGAATTTACTGACTGCGAAGCGGGCGTACCCCTAGCCATAATATATTAGCCGAATGGGCGGGTCGTATCATCTTCCGAATTAGGACCTATCAAGGTTAGATAATGCCGAGGGAGATGCCACATGAGCTCTGCAAGTCGACCAAGAGGCGCGCGCACCGATAATTTCGGGTAGAACGGAACGCACCTGGGGAAAGGGGATACGACCCGCTCCCATTCTCTCTTCGGTACCTCTTCGGCAACGCCACTCGCTTGCTGAAAAGGTTAAGGCGGTAGGGCCGAGCTTGACGGAAGGCGTGCTCGAATCCTGAGATTTCACCATTCCCGAAAAGGGGCAGGATTGATTCACCAAGGCTCTCTCTCACGCCAGCCGCTCACCCTGGGCGACTGAACCCCCACGCTCACATGGACCCTTGTTGTGCCTTGTTGCGCGGCGTCCTGTAGGGTTACCGTCGGCGCACCATACCGAAAGTTATCAAGCTGCTAAGCGTGCCGCTGTGACGTTGGGCCAAGGCGCGGAGTACTCCGTGCCTGGCAGGGGTCAGCGAAGCGAGGGAGAGCAAGAACACGTTCGCAGCTCGGGGTACTAAATAGATAAGGGATCGGACGGTACTCCGTAAGCGATGTGTGCCCGCGTGCCCTGCAGCGCTCAGTGCTGCGTCCTCTTCGCTCGTCCCTCGTGGGCTCGGATATCTAGTAGATAACCCCTTTCGGATAGGGTGGATAGGACACGGGAAACTCTTAATTTCATTGTATCAGATGGTGGATGGTGGATCCTGTTCTTAGCGAAAACGCCTTACCCATGTCTGGCAGAGCCGATGTGGATCCCGACTTGGCGGAAAACGCCTTACCCCTAATCGCCGAGATGACGCGGCCAAGGCCTCCTGCCGTCTTTGGCGCGGAATGGTACACAATGGCTACGCCACACAGCACTTCGGCATACTGAGATGTAGACTAGTTAACTGAGCTTGACGTTTTCCGGTAACGGCATGAACCCCCCACAGTGAGCCTTATCCCTAACTAATGCGCCAAATTGTCAATTCGTGGTGCCAAGTATTCATGTAGACGGTTTGATGGGCTGAACCTGTCTCGGAAAATTGGTGGGGGTTTGCATTGGCTCCAATCCACGAACGGTCGGAGAGCGACTTTAATTATTTCCTCTCTTATCGCTTCGAACCCTACAGTTGGGTCAAAAGTTTGCAACATACATACCTAACGAGCGATAACCTTGGCCACATCAACCACCGCCCGGGAACCTACGACGTTTACTATAAGTTCGATCTAGATGTTTTTTTAAAGCCGCGATTCCGCTACATTCTAAAATACCTAATTTGTATGGTGTTAATTCGGCGTGCGGGCACGGAATGCGTTCTGCAGTTGATGGATCCGCGTAAATCTGTTGCAAACTTTTGACCCAGTAGGTAATGTAGATCAGATCTTTGGGTGGACTTGGTTTTAGTTAAAGTCATCATCAACGCCTTGCGCACAACAGTAGAAGCACCGAACGGCTTAAAAACGGCTCGAGAAAGCCCCAGAGTTTGAGTGTCAATTGATCTAATGCCATTCGCGCGTGAAAATGACAGTGCGACAGCCAAGGGTTCCACTCGCGGGTGCCGCTGCCAAGCTGTCTCGGCTGTCTCCAGTTAAGCTTGGCCTAACAGCAGTGGGGAAAGTGGCTGAGATTTAGCGATGAATCGGCATCCAAGACCTCATAAAAGCTTGTGTGCAATGCAATCATGCAATTATTCCTGCTCCGAAATTAGGTATCGAGAAAATCTAAAACTAACTAGTCTCTCTATGAACACGCCCCCTCCTTCCAAACCTTCACACTCCTTACCGTCATCCCCCTCGCCTCCCCCTCTCCCCAAGTCGGCAACCACTTGTCCTTCGACGCCCAAAAGTCCTTCATAGCCGTCGGACTCCCATCCAGCCACGGTTTCCCCCCGACCCCGTCCCCGAAGAAATGATCCGTCCCCCCCACCGCAACGTTCAGGATAAGGTAAAATGGTTGGTCGAACGGGGTGTTCCGTTGCGCTGTCTGGGACCATGGGTCGACTATGGGAGTGCCGTTCACGCTCTGCCCCGCGAACCCGCCCCGCTCCCACATCGACCCGTGTTTTTTAGCCCACGACACGTATAAGACTTGCTATTCCCCCAAGCCGCATTAATTTCAGTCCTCGATCCTCGGGTGGAGGTATGAGACGGGAGGGACTTACAGCAAGCCGCGTATTCACATAAGTAAAGAGGTAGTTCTCTGACCACTGAAGCCCAAAGGTATGGAATGATTCCGAGTAATCCGTCCTCTTGAGATCCCGCTTCCCAAACGTGGTGTAAAATTTATCCAACCCCGGCGTCGGGCCCCAGTGGATCGTGCTCCCCACGCTATTTCGGCCGTCCGGCATCGACTGGGGCGAGTTGCCCCGGAGTTCGGCGATGTCGATCTCCCCCGACGCCGGCCAGGGGCCGTAGGTGTCCGACACGGGCATCATCCAGATGGCTGGCCACAGCCAATCCCCGCGTGGCATCTTGGCCACGACCTCCACGCGACCGTACGTGAGCTGGACAGAGCTCTTGGTGTTCAGCCTCCCGCTCCGCACGGGAGGGAGGATGCGGCCGGCCGTCGCATTGCTGGCGATAGCGCAAGAGGCGTTGGAAGGAGGGGAAGCGGTACAGGATCCGTCGGCGGTCAGGTTCAGCGTGTAACCGTCGAGGAGTTGGGCTTCCGTGATGTCGGTTGTCTGCGTGGTGAGAGTAGGGATAATGTGCAAGCCGCTGGGGGAGGTGTAGATATTTTGGGATGAATTGGTCGTCCAGTCGAAGGTGCCAGTGCTGTCGTGCCGGGGTTAGCTTGGGGAAAACAATGTGGAATTGGAGGGTTTGGGGCGGGGGAGTTTACCCGTAGCCGCCGAGTTGGATCTCGGCGTTCCAGATGGAGTGATTGAGGGTTGTGAAGTTGTCATCGAGGATGAGGCAGTACTTAGGGGGTGGGTTAGCCCAACCGCGTAGCCGTTTGCTCGCGGTGAAGAATGGTGGGAGGCTCGAACCTGGGGGTTTGGGACACTCTTATACCCCTGGATGCACATGAGCGCTCCCACGGCCAAACCAAGGAAGACGGAAGAGTACCAGATCACACGGTCCCAGGCCTCGCGGGGCTCTTTTTCGGTCGCCCAGGGCTTGTCGTATCTAATTTGCCATTATGGGAGACGAGTTAGATTATGTAGAAGACAGAAACGGCCATTCTTACGGGTGAGCGGGTATGCAGAAAATGCGACTTACGGCCCTATGAGTCGAGCACTCTTAAATCGACGGTATCGACGGCGAGATACCGTGGCGGGGCCTGAACTTGCGATGGAGGCTGCGTGCCTGGGTGTCCATCTGAAGGGATCGCTGATAGAACTCGCTCGGGACCGCTCCTGTAACATGGTGTCTGTCGCGTCCGCGCCTGCTGGACGGGTGTCCTAATTAGCTAATCGCAGGGATGAAAATGGATCGAACGAGCTGGTTTCTTTACAGTTTTTTTGCCTGGAGCAGAGCGATGTAAATAAAAGAGTAGAAATGATACCCTGCAGCGATCGACTGGGCAGTCGACGCACATCCAACCCGCACGGTATCCTACCACATGTTCGTGTAATATCATATCCTTGTCCGAGTTTGTTGCTTAGACCATTTCCTGGTCTTTCGTATTGCTGCACCCCACCTCGGCAAATTCCATCGCCACAGGCCCACTCTTACCGCCCCCTGAGGCGTTTATTGGGGACGCACCTCCCGGTAATCGTCCGGCTCAAATATTATCTGTGCGTGGTGCACTCCGTATCAGTGTCCCGTTCCTGCGTCTCCCGCTTCCACCTAGTTGGTGGGATTTGAGCAGCCTCCTGCTCCGCTGTTAGTGTTTTTATAGCCCAAGCCAGAGTCCGTGCAGGACTAATTAAACTTGGAAAATCGACGGACTGGACTGCCCAACATAGCAGGGTACTCGCCAAAGCAGCTGGACTAGACCATTTAAACCGCAAAAATTGTTGGACTGCTTGCTGTCCTTGAATGTATTGTTGTCTCACGCACATCCACGCGGTACTTAGCAGACACCCCTTATCTGGAACCTGCAATCGAACTTGAGCGAAAAAGGATAAAGTAAATAAACTAAGGAAGCCGTGACATGCTATGCCACGCACAGGTCAGCCGCATCTAAGAAAAACATGCCGACGACCCCGAGATCGCGTGTTGGCTGGAGCCCTTGATTTCGGTCGGAATTGGAATATTTAGTGGGCGCCTGTGAAAAACCTTCTCGCCCCCCACTCCCCGAATATATTCCTCTATCCGTCTCTTGGTTTCCAAGCGCTTTCCCATCCCCCCACCCTCCCTCGCTCTTCTTCCCAGTTCATCTAATTCGTTCCCCCCTCGGCGGGTCGTTCTAATCGTCCTGGTCGTCTTGGCTTCCATCGACTCCTCAACACCATCTCCCCGCCAACCTCTCCTGTTCTAGTCCCTCTTTTCATTCATCATCAGCTATGGGCGACTCCGCCCTCCAGCCCAACAGCTTCGAACTCACCGAACCGTCCAAACGTCCACAACACATCGACAACTCCTCTCAACGCAGCAACAATGGAGGAGGGCACTCTGGCTCCCGAACTCCCCAAAGTATCCCCATGCCATCCCCGACGGAGGAGTTTGGCGAAAATGAATCCCGCAACCACATGGTCAGCTGCCTTTCCTTTTCTTTCCTTTCCATCCACCTCAAGTCAATCCCCCTTGGCTGGCTTTCCAGCTCTCGTTCAGCTACCTAACTAAGCACCTGAGGTCGGAAACAGATGGTCCGCTACATGTACCGCCAGCTTGCGAAATCCAACTGGCTCCCTTCCACTCCCAGCTCCCCACCGACCCACGGCTTCTTCCTCCGTCAGCCCTCTGGCCGCTACATATCCGAACCCGCCTCCGTCCACCCCTCACTGCTAAGTGCACTTTCCCGACTCTCCCCCGCCGCGGCCTTCACCATGTCCTCAGAGGTCACAGCGGTGCTGTTTACGCAGATTAGTCCGTTTCAAACGGACCTTACTCTGCGCCCCAGCTCATTCCGCGTGCCGATCGCCGAGTCCCTCTCGTCTCTCGCAGCGGGGGAGTCCGGGGTGAAGAAGTCATCCTTCGCGTGTCTGGTGCGCAAGGAGAAGATCGTTCTCGTCTGGTGTGATAGCGTACCTGGGATTCTGGCGCATGGGTCGCAGATCGAGGGGATGTTGGTTTCACGGGCGTGGGGTGCGCAGATTGCAACGCCCGGGGAGGGCTATTATGGTACGCCTGCTTCGGGGCGGTCACCGTATTATCCGGCGAGTTTAAATATAAGTACACCTGGGAACGAGAAGAACGAGCTGTTTGAGAAAGCGATTGCGAGGGTGAAAGAGGCCGACGATGAGATTGATATACTTGATGAGGAGGCTTGTGAGTTTCCCCATAACTACCATATCCCGTTGTTGTACCGCAGTTCGGGGTTATTTTCTTTCTTTTCCATTTCTCCTTTCTGGCGGTAAGGGCGGAACCATGGGGCTAATAATGGAGGGGCGGTTACAAAGTGAAAATTCCTAAGCGGCCTATGATTTTGACGCATTCGGTTATGATTGGGTTGGGTATGGCGCTTATAGTCGCTCTGGAGGCGTTGGGCGTGAGGACTGTGAGGGAGCATATTCTTGTGGTTTTCTTGACGCGAAAGCTAATGGGGGTCCGACAGCTTCTTATTGAGACCATGCTGGACGGCAAAAAGGCTCGATGGGGCTTGGTGAGATCTATGGTTGGCGCCGTGCTTGCGCTCTCCAGGCTGACACGTACTCACGCCAGGTGGCCTTTATCCCACTCGTTATAGTACTCGCGCTGGTAAGTGCCACACTGGGATACACTGGCGCCGCTCGACGAGTTAACTTAATTTGGTTTCTTTCCTCAGTTCTTCGTGGTGGTCATCGTTGGCAACGTATTCCAAATGTTCGGCCCCGTCGGCGACGTAATGGTAAACTCCCGTTACTATTCGGGTTCGTAAGCTCTCCGACTTCCGTGACCAACGCCAGAAATCTTGATCTAGGCTTTCGCTGACAGCAAAACCCAGCACACGCACCCCGGCCGGAGCGTCATCGTAACCTCGAACTTCCACACATCACGACCCAAATGCCAGTCTACAAAGAGGGGCTGAAGGGGTGAGTCACCGATCCCCGCTCCCAGTTTTATCCCGAGCTTAATCCCCATCTCATAACCCGGCTCCACACAGTGTGATTGTCCCCACCGTCACCAGCCTGATCGCTGCGATCAAGCATTACGAAGAACAAGGTGGAACCGCATCAATCTACATCAACGACGACGGGATGCAGGTCGTGAAACCCGAATTGGCCGAGTAATGAACCCACACCCCTCCCACCGTCTGAGCCTACCAGAGCTGACCGACTTTTCCCTGTAAAAAAGAGCACGAAAAGCCTACTATGAAGCCAACGACATAGGCTGGTGCGCACGGCCCCCCCACGGCAAAGACGGGTTCATCCGACAAGGCCGCTTCAAAAAGGCCTCCAACATGAACTACTGCCTTAATTTCAGCATCCGGGTCGAGGACGAGCTGCTGCGGCTGTTGGACCAGCATGCAAGGGCAATGGGGATGAGTTCGACGGAGGATATTACGGCGGAGGAGGAAGAGGAGATTTTTGAGAGGGCGATGGAGAGGGTGATTGAGGGTGATGGGGGGAAGACTTGGGCAGAGGGGAATTGTAGGGTTGGGGAGATTATTCTGCTGGTGGATTGTGATACTAGGGTTGTAAGTTGTCTGGTCTCTTTTGTGGCTAGATTGAGGTATCAGAGGGGTTGGTGGGGATTTCGTCCAACTAGGGCTTGACGACTGCAGGACGTGGCAATACAAATAGGCTCACTCATGATACCTATCTAGCCCCTTAACTGCCTTCTCATGGGCGCGCTAGAAATGGCCGAGAGTCCCGAACTTGCGATCCTGCAACACGCGAGCGGAGTTATGCAAGTCGTTCACAACGTCTTCGAGAACGCCAGTAAGTCTTTTTGCTAGCTGGAAGAAAAGTCTTAGTAGATTACTCTCTAACATGATGTGTTATCGCAGTCACGTATTTTACTAACCTCATCTACATCTCTATTCGATTTGCGGTTGGAAACGGGGATTGTGCACCGGTAAGAAACCCCAACCAGCGTTTCATTGGTTCCTGTGGGGGCTGGGAATCGGACCTGATTGATTCTGCCATAGTTCGTTGGCCATAATGCGTTCATACGATGGAAGGCTCTCCAAAGCGTTTCGTTTCACGATGAAGATGGGGTGGAGAAATTTTGGTCTGATAGTATGTTCTATGCGTCCCTAGTTGCGAAGCTTTGGTTTTCCTCTGAAAAATCTTACTTACTCTCGTGCTAGACCACGGTAAGCCTCGTATTGCCCAAGCCACAGGCTCCCACCGTCCAATCCCTACTGATAACCCCCTCCCCGCAGTATCCGAAGATTTCGACCTCAGTCTTCGCCTCCAAATCCAAAAGTTCATCGTCCGCCTAGCATCCTACCACAACGGCGAATTCAAAGAAGGCGTTTCCCTAACCGTCTACGACGAACTCGCACGCTGGGAGAAGTATGACAATCTCCAGCTTCGCGGCATCTCTCTGACCCCTCTCCACATCTGCCTAACTAACTCCCCCTCGCGCTCCTAGGTACGCATACGGCTGCAGCGAGCTAATCTTCAACCCTCTTTATAAGTGGCCACTGAAGGGTCCGTTCACGAAGTTGTTCATGACGTTTCTTTGGAGCGATATAAAGATGTCTTCAAAGACTACTATTTTGGCGTATATTGGCACATGTAAACCCCCTCCCTAGAAGGAAAAAAGCCCGGCCTCCAGCGCATACCTACTTACGAGTTCTACCTTGGTCGGATCTTAGACTACGCCCTCGCCGCCGCCTTCCCGCTAAGTCTAGTGAACTACTTCCTCCTCGGTTTCCTCGCCGGCGAACTTGACCAGTTCTACATGGCCTCCTGGCAGGTCTTCGTCGTCATGGTCGCTGTCTTCAATATTTTCGTACGTCGTCTTCCCACAGGATCCCTTACTGCGCTAACCCGCCCCTCTCCTGGGCACTAATAGTCCCCCCTTGCCTTTGCAGCCCTCCGACACAGGTTAAACGAAAAGCGGTTCTTCCCTGCGCTCATCGAGACGATAAAATGGACCCCTCTCTTCGTAGTCTTCTTCGGGGGCATAAGCTACCACCTAAGCAGCACGCTTCTATGTCATTTGTTCGGTATCAACGTCGAGTGGAGTAGTACGGCCAAAGAACTGGAGGCCATGGGATTCTTTGTAGGGATCGATCGGATCTGGAAGGGGTTTAAGTGGATGTATCTGTGGATCATCGCCGTCGTTGGCGGTAAGTTTCTACGTGTTTTGTTTGGAACCCTGGGGTACATTCGGCGGGATGGCTGGGGATCTTGTAGGAGCCGAATGGATTGCGGTTGGGCTTGGCTAACGATTTATGCCGGGGTGGGGTGATAGTGATGGTATACTTTGGCGTGTATGCCCCGTACGACCTGTTAATCACGGATTTTAGTTATGTGGTGCCTGTGGCGATTCAGGTTGTGTGCCACGCTCTCTTGCCGGTGAGTCTTCCCTCGAAATCCGTTCGGATGCCGCCGGACTAATGCTAAGACGCGGTAGTTTGCTCTGGGCCTCTTCTAGAGACGTCGTTTGGGGTTGGAAAAGCAAATTCGTGGGAATTTATCTGACTATTACACCTAATAATATTCTGTGGGTATAGGGTTAAGGTGCGGAAAGGGGGTATTGGATTAGATCGATTTTTCTTATGTCGCTAGAGGGAGTATAGAGATATGCTACTGGCATTAAATTTTTAATTATGTATATAAGTGGGCAACCGCCAATTTTTTATAATACCAAGGTATCCTACGAGTAGGATGTTGCCTTATCCACTTTGCTGTTGCAGATCAGTTCAATCGATAAGACCTTGTGATTCCACGACAGGTTACGGTTTCTGTCATTTTGTCGTTAAAGCTGTGATTTTGGATAAGTTCAACGACCCAGAGCTGTGGAATGCGCGGGTATGACTTTCGAGGTCATCTGCATTCCCGAAATTCATTGTATGTGAGCAGCTAGGCTAGAGGCACACGTAGCAATTGCCTGCGATCCAGGGAGCAGGGAGGCGGCGCGACGGAGAGGGGAATACTTGCGCGGCGGGCTGAGTTTGGGGAAACCCGGGAACGAGATTCGGGAGCATATTGGCGGAACCGAGGATCAGAGGTGGCTCTGAATGGAAAGCCCATGTATCGACGAGGGAGTTGTTGGGATGTTGACTTTGAATTATCTCGAGCTCTGTAGGGTTTTGGGATCCGACTGCAACATCCTGGGCCCCGTCCCTGCGCTTGCCAGGTCGTAGAGGCGATTCAATGCCCTCGTTGTCCATGCGAGAAGCCTTCATGTCCGCTTCCACATATCCAGGGAGGTTTCTGACGGGGAATAGATGAAGTGCTTTTCCTCCATGTGTCTCCAGGAGGTCCTTCGGTTCGGTTAGCTCTGGCTCATCTGGGTCGCTGCTTTCGATTTTTTTTGTGACATGTTTCAGTGGGGTGTCGTAATAGTGTTCCAACCCACGTTCATTCAGTATCTTGTCAACGTCCTCCTCGTCTATCCACTGGTTTTCGATTCTTAGTTTTGCTATAACTGCCTCGTCATCACCAACAGCATTCACCTTTGCTCCGCCAGCCAGCATGACTTTTATGATAGCAAGGTTTCTGGAATTTCGCACCGCCGTCTGTAAGGGGACCCCCGCAACGTGGAGCGGATTCAGGTCAGCACCCCCTTTAATCAATATATCTATAACGTCGTCTACACTCTCCTTGTACGTCCACGGCTTCCTCCGTGTAAATGTCCGAGCAGAGCACAACACAGCGGTCTTACTACTGGCGATAGAGTTTACGTTAGCCCCGTGTTCAATCAGGAGCTCAACGAAATCCTCTTTTCCGAGTGCTGCTGCAATATGGAGTGGCGTCCCTTGGAGCACTTCTGGGAAGTTTTCGACGTCCTCGTCCATGTATTCCATGTCGAATTCCAGTTCTTCCTTTAAGGTAAGCGGATTTGAACTCTGAGTCAGAATAAATTTTGCGAGTCCAAGGAAGTCAAAAATGATAGCGTATGTCAGCGTGATAGTGTAGCGAGCGTCAGGACGGCGAATCCACCTTGGGATGCAGGTCCTCCACGATTCGTTGTAGTCTTCCTCGGCAAGGTCCTGCCAAAGACCAAAATGCGGTGCGGAAGGATCTAGAAACTTTATTAGGAGCTCATTGGTTTCGGGTGTATAGTCTTCGCTATGAACTAAGTGGTCTCTCCATTGGTATGCAGCATTATAATAAAGGTGGTATTCATCTGTGGCCCAGGGAGGTCCGCTCTCCTCGACAGTTTGATGGCCCACGCCCAGAATGTAAATGAGAAAAGACCTAGTCATCAGGTCATCCGCCAAAGATTCAGGCAAATAGAAATTGGCCGCCCGCCCGTGCTTCATGCGGTCTGAGATAAGATATTCTTTTACGGTATAATGAGCAAGGTCCACATATCCGTCTTCCGAAACTGTCAGTAAACAAGAGCAGATCTCCTCTAAGATGCTCCACATTTGCCTTCACATTCTTTATATCCTGCCTGCACGACATATATCGGTTAAACGGGAACAGTGTCGTTGTGGATGAGGATTTGGTACTCACGTTGTTCGGCCGCTAGCGCGACAGAAATGGTTGCCTTGTACCGCCCGATATCTTCAAGGTGCTTCCGGGCTCTGCTCTCCTTGAGCGGCCATGCCTCGCAAGGCATGCGGCCACTTTTCTCCGCTTCGAATTCTCAGCTCTCTCCTCTTCTGTTGGAAACAGCCTTTCTAGATCTGCCAGTGCTCTCTTGCTACCGTGCAGAGGGCCGTCGGGGGCTTCGAGCAGCCGCAAAATGTCGGAGTGGCCGGCATTGTTGCCGGGAGCGATCAGAAGCTCGAGGACTTCAAGTACGATCTTGATACTGCCGATTTCGATCGCGATCGTGCGTAGATCGCCGGGCGCGTCTTTGACTGTTCGGAGATGTATTTGCACATGGAGATGACTCCATCGGCGATTTGGACGCAGGCGATAATGCTCGCGGCGCAGCTTAAAGGTTCCATCTTACAGCCTCGCAAGGGTGAGTTAAGGAAGAGAAGACGAAAAGAACTATGGGCGACGAGTCTGCTGGCAATTGAACGGGCTGCCAGCCTGATCTATTGTGCCAAGCTGGGCCGCCAAGGCCTTATAAACCACACGCTGCCCGTGGTGGTGCGAACCAATAGCGTGCCTGGAATACTCTCCAGCAAAAATATGAATGCATAGATTTTACATAAATTTTACATCCGTCTTGGCATGCACCCAGACTTACACGCTGCGCACCGTCTGGGCTACATCAATCATCCAGCCCTCTTTCCTTGCCAACACTTCATATCCCCACAGTCCGTCTCCTCTCCCTATAACTGAGGTTCCCATTAGATATTCTCTTCACTATTTCCTGCTCTCTAAGTCGAAGTGTCTTCCCGGTGTTTTCCCCGCGAACCTCCCACATGTCTACCCAATACGCCAGAGAGCGCAACATAGCCGAACTCGCCGTCCAGCGAGCCGCCATCCTGACAAAAACCGTCCTCGCGACAACCGACAAAAGCGCACTCTCCAAGAGCGATGACTCCCCCGTGACAGCTGCCGACTTCGGCGCTCAAGCCCTCATAATCAGCGCCATCCACCACAACTTTCCCACAGACACCTTCATTGGCGAAGAGTCAGCTGCCGCGCTTCGCTCAAACTCGCAGCTCAGAGACCGCGTCTGGCAGCTCGTATCGTCAACCCGCCTCGACGACGCGGCGAGCGAGGAATTGCTCTCTTTGCCAAAGTCGGCGGACGAGATGCTCGACATCATTGACCTGGGCTGCTCTACACACGGACACAAAGGACGCGTCTGGACGCTAGATCCCGTTGACGGCACGAAGACATTTATGGACGGGGGCCAGTATGCGGTCTGCCTAGCACTTCTCGAGGATGGACAGCAGAAAGTCGGTGTGCTGGGGTGTCCAAACGTGCCGGCTGGGTCGATTGATATGGGGGACCCTCAAGCTGACAAACAGAGCAACGGCATTCTCATCTCGGCCGTGAGCGGCCAAGGTGCAACCGTGAGACCCATGTCCCGTGGCACTCTCCAAGAACCCCGCAAAATCGAGACCCGTGGCGACATCGCGGCGTTGGATGTAATTAATATTATCGACACTAAAAGGAGCCAAGAGGTGTCCCCGGAGATGCCCGCCGCAACTGCGCAGCTGCTTGGAGCACCGTGGCCAGGGACGGAGATCCACTCGATGCAGACGCGGTTTGCAGCGATAGCGGTCGGCGCGGCAGACGTGTTTCTGTGCCTGCCGCACTTGGGAGAGTATAGATGCTGTATCTGGGACCTCGCGGGTGGCGTGTTGATCTTGGAGGAGGTGGGAGGGAAGGTCACGGATGCGAGGGGAAAGGCAATGGATTTTCGGACGGGGAGGCAGCTTCAGGAGAATTGGGGGATCGTCGCGGCTCCGGCAAGCATTCATGCGAAGATTTTGAAGGCGGTGCAGGAGGCTCTGGATGGGAGCCCGTAGGAATGTTTTGTTTCACCAACCGGGCGGTAGGCCCGCGGCTGGGCGCCGCGTACGTCAACGGGCGAGTTGGTTAACAAAGTGCTCAGATTAGCAACTTGGATGTGACAGATCGGACTAGCTAATAAGAGATTGAGCCCAGGCTTGTTTCGGGCAAGCGCAGTATTCGATGCTCAGAGTCCCGTAGAGCTTCACTATAAATTTCAGCTAGGTACATTGATTGAGCCTTTGGACTTGCCGCAGCTGTACCATATGATTTAAGGAGATCGATCTCTGAACGACCTAAAAGCCCATCTGTGCACAAACACGCAAGAATTCGCTCACTGTTAGGCAAAGTCAAAACGGCCCTTCAAACATGGCTCCCCTACTCGTCGGATCAGCCTCTTCTATCCATCCCAGCAAATTAGGTGGATCGACCCTCGACCCGATCCACGCAAGTTTTTTTGTTCAAGTCCTTTAGAAGGCTCGAGTGAATTTTTGGGAAAAGCGAAACAAATGTTTGGGCCGCTGATTCGACGGACGGCCTTCGAGAAGAAATCTTCTTTTGAGAGGGGCGAGTTCGACACGGTCGTCTACCCCCTTGTCTAATTCATTCCTCTCCTCGGGCCTGGAGGCTCAACCCAACAGCACGCCCTCCGAAGTCCTATCTACTACCTCTCTGCGCTGCTCCGCTTTCCCGTCTGCCCCGCTGCTGCACTGGCCTACATCCACGCCCAGAATGTAAAGCACGTGGACATTAAACCGTAGAACATTCTCGTACACAGACGGCGGCGAGAGGACCAGGAACAAGGAGAGTGGTTCGTTTATCTTGCGGATTTTGGGATCGCGAAGGATTTCTCGGAGCACGGGGTTAGCCAGGACCAGGGGCCGCATGCGCGTACCCCTGTGTGTAGCCCCGGAAGTCAAGAACTGGGGCTTTTGGGGGAGGGCCGCGGATGTGTTCTCCCTGGACTGCGTATTTGCGGAGGTGAGGACTGAAGGAGGGGAGGACGCTGGATGGGTTTGCAGGGGCGAGAAGGGACGGTGGGGAGGACGAGAGCATTCAGGGGAATCTGGGGGGAAGTTTGGAGCTAGATCAGGGAGTTGAAGGAAGAGGAGAGGGGGGGAGGGGATGAAGAGTTTGAGTGGGGGGTTTTGAGGGGCGTGCTAAGGTTAAGTTAGAGGAGAGGCCAGATACGGAGGTAACGCGATTTTGGCCAAAGGTCAAGGGGTGGGAGGGGGAGTGCTGCCGGGTGGAGAGAAAGACTTATGAGGTTGATGTCGATGTCCGGCAGGAGTTTGACTTGTGATTGCGGAAGAAAGCACTGTGGTTCACTCAGGGGTACTGTTAAACATTTTAGTAAAACCTTAGCTTTTGCCAAATCGGCCCAATATGCGCCATGGAGTCTGGCAGAGGGGCAACCCAGCCCCGTTCGCGAGTGGCGCTGTCGGCAGTAGCGTGACGGGTGGGTGCCCTCCAGAGTGAGTTAGGAGGATTTTGCTTTGCGCTGATAAACACAGTAGGGCGACTGGGGACGCATTACGTTTGTTCAACTCAACCACAGGCAGGGTTTTCCTTGGGTCCAACAATAGAGGCTACGTATTAGCTAACCCGTGCTGAATAAAGTTCATTATGGCCTCCCTATCCACTACCATCACATTCACTCTTGTTCCCGTCCTGTTCTGTAAGCAACCCTTCAACAGTGATACCGAAGGAATGCTTCCCGCCTCAAAAAGAAATTTGAAATAAGTTGTCTAAAGGAACTCTCAGTCCCTCGCTGCGGCATGCCACCCCCCCAAGTACCTCAACTGCCTCTCGGTCTCCTCCTCCATTACCACTTCCTCCTCCTCCTCACCCCTTACTCGGCCCTTAAACCTATGGAACATCCACAGCGTGAAGAGCGAATACACTGACTCCAACCTCCCAGCGTATATGGGTTTGAACACTCTATCGAGGTCAAAGACAGGTAGGTTCGTTAATGCTATAACACCAGGTGCATCTGGTTGTTCTCTTGTTTGTATGGGAAATGGGGTGTTGAGGAAGAGGTGGGATTCGGCTTGGGAGAGGATGAGGTGGGAATCCGGCTGCGAACTGAGGCTTTGAAGGAGCGTGTGGAGGAACGCTGTTGAGAGCGGGAAAGCGGATTGGGAAAACTTGAGGGCGCGGGTGGCAAAGAGGTGGGCGGCAGTTGTTTTGCCGCAGAAGGCTGGATCGGACCTATTGGAGAGGATGTATTCAAGCTGTGCATGGGCTCCGGGGTCTAGTGCGCTAGAGGTACGACCCTCCCCGTGCTGTGTCGTCGCCCCCAGCCGCAACAACACTGATAGCAGCACTCCGTTCCGCGCATAGGTAGCTTCATTCCCCTTCGTGTACCCTAATAATAGAGCTCTGTATACCGCTTCCGACGCGGCCGCTACCCCACCCTGTAGACTGGTCGGTGCATTCGTGTGCAATAGCACCATCAGAAGCAGCGCGATGAAATGGTGGGAGGGCTGGAGGTCGCTGCGCTCGGACACCATGTCTAGGACCGCATTGATGTGCTGGAGACATTCTTTCCACGCGCACATCCGAAGAGCAGACAAGCCCTTGTTGATATGCCACCACGCGACGCGGGACAATTGGGTGTCGTTGAGACTTTGTAAGGGCAACGCGCGCTGTGGAACGAGTAGAGAATCAAGATGTTCGAAGACGAGCGGCCAGTCATTGAGACTTTGGAGGAGAGCAATCTGCTTCGCCTCTAGCGCTATCTTTTGCGTCTCGCTCTCCTGGTCGAGAGACATCTCGAATGCATGTAACCCAAAAGGCCTCGCGTTCGCCTGAAGCCACTTCTCCCATGTCTGGTCGAACTCCCGCTGCACGCCTTCTATCGGTGTGCTATTCCTGACAGCAGCCATGAACATGGTGCCGTAATTCGGGAGTCGGAGGTAGGCTGGCCCCTCCATAAAATCCTGGTATGCATCGTCCCAAAAGGCATCGTGGATCGCGACTCCGTCGTCGTCTTCGCTGAAACCATGCACACGGAACCTGCTGAGCATATCCGAGTCAAGCGCGGAGAGGAAGTCTTGCCAGATTGGTGCCAGTCTGGTAAGGAAGCTGTCAGTGTCCTCTGATAATATGTCGAGTTGCTCGCGCTCCTCGCATGCGTCCCAGAATGCCAGCGCAGTTGTTCTGGATCGCACGCGGGCGAAGCCTTCAATGATCAAGAGGCTCTTCTGGATCATTTCCCAACCCCTCGCTGAGGGATTGTTGCCTACAACCTCGCCCCTCAACGCCGATAGCTCGACCAGCAGGGCTACCCTGTCCAGCCCCCTCTCGTCTCGGGCGTGTCGAATTTTTTCGAGGTACCCTTCCATTAGAGGCCGCTCTGGGAAAAAGTGCTTGTTGCTGAATGAACTTAGCGTATCACAGCCTTTTAGGATCTCTTCGGCTGCCGATGTAAAAACCGCTAGCTTGGCATATTGAGCACTGTAAAAGATACAGTGCAATGCTAGCCATAGGCAAAGCTGCACACCTTCCTTGGCCGCGCCAAGGTATTCTTCCCCGACTCCTAATCCAGCCGTGGCTACCGCTCGGCCGTGCAGGTCAAGCTCCATTCTGCATTTCACCAACGCTCGCTCGGCAGCACTTGCAAGATATTCCGCCGACACTGGCGACGAGAAATTTCCTTCTTCCTGCGACCAACACCAGAAGAGGAGTGCGGGAATAATGTTTCTATACTTGAAACGCTCAGGCGGTGAGCGTAGCTTAATCTCCATCCCGGCCATAAAGCTGTTCTTGCACCTATCTGCCTCCGTGGATGAGTCCCAACCATAGTCTAGATGAGCGGAACGCCGGTCCGTCCATTCGAGGGCTCGATCTTCGTGATAGTCGACGAATGTTTTTTCCAGGCAGATTGATTTCTGAGATTGCTTTCCGCCGTTTCCAGGCCAGAATATGAACCCAGTTTTCTTGGCCTGGTGGCGGAGGAATAGCGAGAATACGGGGTGGATCGAATGGAGCATGATTCCCTCGGGCGCTTTCTCTCTTGTACTGGCTGGAAGGCCGCTCTGCATTTCACTCGATCCCATCATGGACTCCGCTCGAATTAACCCCATACTTTTCAGTATCGGCAGAAAGGACATGACCAAGGAAACATTCGCTAGTTGCAACGGCAAGACTTTAGCAGTTTGCTTGTGAGCCATTTCCGGGTTGTACTTGCTCAAGAAATCGAACACCGGATGTAGTAACTCCCATTTGTTGATCGTGAAATTGCGCGAGTATGATTCGTGACATCGCGGTAAAAAGTTGTGGAACGGGGCGAAGCCAATTAGTATTTTTTTGAAGGTAGACGGAGCTTTCTTCCAGAACGTTTTGGCGACCTTGTATGCCGGGAGCCGCTTTACGGCACTTCTGCGGACCTCGGGGTAGCTTAGGATGTCTTCACCCATGACCAAAGCTGTTGCTGCTCTCTCAACTCCAACTTTCCTGACAAAAGGCAAAAACGCCGCCAGCAAACCCGCATTGTGTCCCGCCCATTCGAGGATCAGGTCAAGACGCTCTATATCCTTCGAATTCTCAAGAAGGTCGTTCAGTGTGTAGTTCCGTCCGACCTTGAGAGCGACATCCATCCGGCTCAGCGTCAGAGGCGGGAGGATATGGAACGTACGACCGTCAAACTCGCTGGTAGGGTGATCGTCAAGATACCAAGGCCACCTGTGCGAAGCGACAATCGTGTAGGCCGGGCACTTGAGCAGATTCTCAAAAAAAGCTTTCCATGGCACCCAAAAGCTACCGTGCGGTACGTCCGACCGTTTACCTAATGGCCAGTCGGGGCTCCAAAGTTGGTCGAAAATGAGTAACGGCCTTGGGTATAGAACGGATCGGTCATTGCTCGATCCCAGCGTGCCAGAGAGGTAGTCCAGAAGCTGGCGAATGGCACTGTGGGCAGATTTGCCTTTAGGCTCCGCCTGACCGAGCTTTCGAAGAATGTGGGCGCAGACTTTCTCCAGAGGTTGGCCTCTGTGCTCCTCCAAGTTGACATAAATCGGACTGATCACCATGCCTGTGGAAACCCACCACCATTGGAGGTAGTGCAGAAGCGAGGTCTTTCCAACCCCCATCTTACCTTCTAGGAAGAGCAGTCCCCCCCGCCCCTCCCGTGCATTACCGAGGAGGATTTCCTCGATCCTGAGTACATCTGCATCGCGTCCCGCAATATCTGCAGGGCCAGTGTTATTTGAGTCGCCAGCTCGGCCTAGGGATGGGAGCCGCTTTCGCTGTATCCTGGATACCTTTTCAGAAGTCGTGAAGACAGGATCATCGTCGGTGGAAGTATATACTACAGGCACGATCCAGTCTTGCAGATCCACTTGGACTCCTAAATGCCCCTTTCGCACCGGCTGGGTGCGCATAGCTTCCCTGGCAGAGCTTGCAGCACGAGCCCACGACAAATTCCGGTGCAGAAGAGCGTCGTAAAACTGGTGAGTGAACAGTGTTACCACGCTGACATTGAGCTTGTAGGACATGGCCAGCACTGCCGGTATCCCTTCCCGTACAAAAGTCTTTGCGAGGTTGGCCTTGAGTCCTTTGTCTCCTCGAGCACTTTCACAGGCGTTAAGTACCACAAATCTTATGCCATGCTCCTTCAAGAGCTGGGCAACCTTCGACGTGGGAACAGTGCGATCCGAGAATATCAGTTTCGCACTGGAATCACAATTAGCGGTGGCTGTAGCTACGGGGGAAACAGATTCTAGAAGGTAACTCACCCACCCTTGAAGGTCACTTTTCCGTGCACATCGAGGTGAACCAAGTGGATGTCACGTTCGCCGCTTGCAGCTCGCTCCAGGTGCTCCACCAGAGCCTGATATGTGCCTGGCCGAACCATCTCGAAGCTCACAAGGGAGGCGCCATCAGGGAGATCCTGGATGAGGCGAAGTATGGGCAACGATGCATGCTGGTAGTCCTCGTCATCGCCGTTCCGAGCCGCCAAGAAGAGCATGTTAAACGTTTTCGGTGTCGGATCTCTCAGCAAACTGCGTTCTGCAGCGCCGGTGGCTCTCCTCCGGATCACTACCGGGGGCTGCAGCGTGCGCGATGAGTCTTCCAGTAATTCCCACGGTATTGAGTGAACTGGAGAGTCGTCCCCGCAATCGTAGATGTCCAGAAATAGCGGGAGGGATGGGCCACTAGGAAGTTTCGGCAGTGATCCGACAAGTTGGTCGCCATAGCCATCCAGCTCCTTCCGTATCTGCGCGGCCCTCTGGCTGTTCAATGGGTCAGCTAGTGCATGCGTCTCCAGGTACCAGCGAAAGCGCTGGAGCTGGCCAGCGTGGTCTGGATAGCGTAGCGAGAAGTCATCGTTGGTCCAGGATGCGTGAAAGTGCCACGAGGAGTTCGCTTGTGTTGCTAGCGGTTCAACGGCTTCGACCTCGCGAATGCTGTAGATCCGTTCCATGTTTACTGCGCATGGTGTATGTTGGATGTTCTGACGAGGTTGATGAGGTTGAAAAGGCGTCGCGCTGGAGGGGTGCGGTGCGCACGGTGGTTCTCGCCTACCCAAGGACGCGTAGGTGAAACCCCTTAGCCCCAAGCCAAGGTCCAGAGCAGGCTATTATGTCTCAGACTCTACCCCGACGCGAATCACACTGGCAGAGCCTAACAAGGCGTTCGCAAATTCAGCTGAGGTGCTGCAGGGTATAAGTAAGGCCTATACCTGTGCTCCCTTCGCGACACAATTCCCAGCCGCAGAGCACAACGCCAAAGAAATGGCCACCCCAAGCCCTCGTTTCCTCATTCTCGACGACCCCATCCCAGGCTCTAAAATATCCCAGCTCCTTGGCCTCTTCACGCACGACCCCACCTCCCCGCTTGACCGATCCGCGCCCTCTCCCCTACCTAACTTCATCTCCACACATGTCAACGAATATCCCAAGCAGACCTCCGTTACGCTCGCGGTGCAGTCGTCGAGCTCCGAAGCCGTGAAGAGCAAGCTACTACAGACCTTCTCCCTCGCATCCTCCCGCAAGTCGTCCCGCCGGTGGGACATCGAGTCTGCCGCGATCAAGACATACCGTCTGGAGAACCAAGACGCCGTGTTTGACGCGGTCATGGCGGTTGCGAACTCGCGGCGGCAGGTCGAGGCGCTCTTCCGTCGGCCTGGGCAGCGCACCAACAGGATATACATGATCGTTGGGCTCAAGGTCCTGGTGGACGCTACCATCAAGGTCGAGCAGGGCGACGATCGCTTAGAGGAAGCGAATGCACGGGTGTCGATGGCCACAGCCGCCAGCGTTATGGTCGCCCCGGTGCTGGGTGGACTTACGGCCGTCGGGGGCCAATGGCACAAAGTCGGCGAGTCGAACGTGGTTGTGTCGTCGAAGCACGAGGGCGAGTTGGTGTTCGCGGTGGAATACAGGGTCATCAAGAAGAGCCTCTTTCCCAATCTACGTTCGAAAGGGTCGGGTGTCACCTTTGGGAAACCTAAGCGATGGGGGTGGGGTGAGGGCGTCATGGGTACTGATGATGGGGATGATGACGAGGGTGAGGACAGCGACGGCGAATTTGACGATGCAAAGTTCCCGCCGTTAATGAAGCTCACGAAAGACGGAGCTGTGTTCTGGGAGACTTTATGAACGACTTTCTTTCTAGCTCTTCATCGGTGTAGCATCAATGTTTCGTGGAGGCTCATTTAAGACCCAAACTATTCTGTCTGAATATTAGAACAAAAACGCACTGTTACCAAGCCAGCACCGCATACGAAAGTCAAATCCTCGATGGCTATATTATCGTGTGGGGTTGAATGAAGGCTGGGTAGAGGCACGGAAAGTTGGCAGCTACGATGGCTACATCATTAAGGGGTTGAACCTGCGGACATTACATATAGTAGATAGTGCCCAGAGACTTACTGTACCGCCCCCTCCAGCCATACCCCTAAGCTGTGGTTACCCTATCCAACGCCTCACACTCAACGCCTCGCCTCCCTCTAGCCACCCCCCGCTTCCTGGAGAAAAGGACTAGACCAGTCACGGGATGCACGTCGAATACGCCCGGCCTCGACCTCTTTGAACCAGGTTCTCCACCGGGCTACTTCCAGGCGCCCTTCCCTGCCCACCTCCTTTGGCCGACCCCTACAGCATCGGCTCCATCAAGCCGGCGAACGCCCTTGTCCGTAAGCGGTGCGTTTATCTTGAAGTGAAGAACCAAGACCGGAATGGGAGGAAGGCGGACGTTTTTCGCTGGAATGTGTGTTTGCGGAGGCCGGGACCGTGAGAAGGGGAGGGTAAGGCACAAGCTCGTGGACGCTAAGAGAGGGAAGGATGAGAGTTGTCGTGAGAAGTCGAGGAGGGTTGGGGGGTGGATTGAGAGGTTGGAGGAGAAGGCTAAGGTGGAGGGAATGGGGAGTTCGGGTAGGACATTGTAAGGAGTATCTATGTTGGCGGTTGAGTCGAGGGCGGCGCCGAGCGCGGAGAAGGCGGTCGAGCCGTGGCCCAGCGGGAGGGCTGGGAAAGAGGATGCTGTCAAATGGAAAGGGGGGCATGAGGCCGGCGATATAGCATAGCTCTGGGAGAGCGGTGACTCTTCTTGGGCCTTTACGATTTTTTACATCTTTTCCTATCAAATGAAGTGGATAGCTTGTCCAAAGGGTGCTCGTAGTGCTGCGGGCAGGATTAGGGCGGTAAATTGGCTTGGCGGCGGCCTCGGTCGCCGCGTGCAGGGGCCAAGTGTTCCCACTGCGCCCCATGCCTCGCTACCTACCAAATAAAAGGTATCCCCTGCATATCATAATTTCCTCTGCCTCCCCCCACAGGTAACTGGGTTAAGCGGTCCCGGTGGGCCAAGGAAGGCGTCGGTCGCATGTCATTATTGGTTTACCCAGCTATAGGCAAGATGACCGCTAACTAGGATGCAAAGCGAGGCTGCGGCGCACCGCAAAAATTAATTGCCTGTGCCAAGCTCCCGAGAGTGCCCTGGTGGCATGGATATTCCACCGCCGAGGCGTCGCGCTCGGTAGATAAAGCACGCGCAGCTTCAGAGAAGCTTAACCCCGACTCTCCGGAGTCCGAGCCACAACTAGAGTTAGAAGCTGGGGGTGGCGCTGAAGGGAGGAGGGAGGAGGAAACGGATATGCCGCCGCCACCCACAAGGAGGGGCGAGGAATTAAATGGGGAGCCGTTACCGGGGTTGGAGGGGTAGTCTCGTGTCGCTAGTATAATTGGCTAGAGTTTCGTCGCTGCCATATTTTTGTCTCGAATGATGGGATGGCAGATTACGTGGATGTGCTTGCACCTACACCACTGACTTGGAAGATGGCCTACAGGTAGTAGGGCTAGCCTAGAAACTTCGTTTAAGGGCGTTTGGGTGGACAAAATGACTACAAGATCTAGCTAATGACGGCGGGAACCTAATCTTACCACCAGTCTGTAGGGTTTATTGACTGGCCTTCGCTTACTCTCGCAGCCCAGCCAGGTGCAACACCCATACCATAACTGGGTTGGTCGAGTGTAACACGTGGCAGCTACCTATCAAGGGCAAAAGCATTGAGAGCCCCAGTCAAGTCCAGCCAAACCCGCATGCCTCGCGATAAACCACAGCATACCGCCCACTCGAGGCAGGATTTAGCGGGTGCAGACAAACATTAAGAGCTGGGGCTGTCCGGTTGAACGTCGATCGGCTCGAGTCTTAGGAGGCTGGGCTTTGTTACAGCATTATGTTGTACAGCCCCAACTTATGCGGCGCCACAGGCAGCGCACAACAAGGCTGAACCCCAACGTCAAAATCCCGATTCCCCTCTATCCCGCATGGTTTCTCAAATCCGACTCGCATCTGCCTAGGAGGTATGGAGTACGAAGGATAAAATTGGAGAGGAGTTGGAGGCCAACATGTCGCTGTCGCCCTTGCCATTCTTAGTTAGGGACATTGGTGGGGGTCGGTTCGTGCAGGCTTCGGCTCCTCGGAGCGGCTCAAAGCAATTACTCCCTAGATACAATCGCAACTTTCTTGCAAAATTAGCCACTGACTAAATCAGATGATGCGAACAAATAGCGCTCTTCAGGAAATAATTATTATTTGTGCTTGTTGCGTGGTGCTGGCCCGAAGTTAGCAGAGTTTTGGTGTTCATGGCTCGCTTAATGGTCTTATCGTTGATTAACGTCAAGAAGGCGGATCACATGGGTCTCCCAGCTGAGCCGCTCCAAACTTCATCCCATGTCAAACGCGTTGAACAACATCGAACATGGCGAACAACCCGCAACTAGACGCAATGTTAGCGAGTAAAGGGAGTATCCTTCAATCAGGCAAGTACTCCGACCTGACCGTCTACTGTCGCGGTCACGTATTCAAAGTCCATCGAGCTATCGTTTGTCCGCGATCACGGTTCTTCGAGAAAGCCATTGATGGAGAATTTCAGGTGGAATAGTGTCCCACTAGAGACCTGTCGAATATAAGAGCTAGGGCTGACGAGCAATAGGAAGCGATATCTGGAAATATCACGCTAGCCGATGACGATCCTGAGACGGTCAAGCGCATGTTCTCGTACCTCTATACGCTCGATTACGATGAACGAGATCGCGAGTTGACACCCGTCGCAGCTACGGTAGCATCTGGAAGCAGAGTCATTGCAGTAGACAAAGCCTGGGCAACTGAAACACCAGACAGGAACCATGGTACAGTCCCGCCACCTAAGCAACCAAGCCCCCGCGGCGAATCCATCGAGGAAGGCGGGCTAGCCCCATTCAGCAACATCCGAGTATACGCAATCGGAGAGAAATATTTTATTCCGGACCTGAAAGAGCTAGCTTGTGAAAGATTTGAGGCTTGGGGAACGAGAAATTGGTCTCACCCCGAATTTCCGGCCATGGTTAGAGAAGTATTTGATTCTACTCCGAGCAGCGATCGGGGACTGCGAGATGTCACAACAAAAATATGCGCAGAGCACGCAAGGGTGCTCGTCAAGAACGAGAAGTTCAGAGGACTACTTGAGGACGTTGGCGAGCTTGCGGCGAGCTTCCTGCAGAAGGTCGTGATTGACGAATGTGACGAGTTGGAACTATTAAGAGCGTCAATCAAATCTTTGGAGGCCAGGAATGCGGGGTTGACAAGAGAGACCGCGTCCCTCCGTGAAGAACTACGAGAACTAAGAGATGCACACCGACGGAGACATTTCTAGGTATCTGAGACATCGATAGTGATGAGATGTAAGGGGTGCCGGGTAAGACTCCAGGGAGCGATGTTCGATACATCGGAAGATTTGGCGCAGGAGGAAATGAGTTAGCTGAGGTAGCTAATTTTACTCCCGGAAGTAGGCATCTCTGTTATTAGGGGAAAGCACAAAAACTGCCTGTCGTTGTCGAGTCTAGGGTTATTCTTAAGCAGCCCTGGGGTGTCTGCTTGGGCGCAGAATATATCGCATTTATTGCACCGGGTCTGTTATTCAGAAGACTTCTATTCGGAGATAGCCTCAGATCATTATTTATTACCTTGCCGGTGAATCCATTAGGATATCACTACACATTAAATAGGCCTCGGCTTGGAGAATGGAGGTGGGAGGAGGGGTAGTAGCCGTTTGCTGATTCAGCATGCGTACACAAAACGAAACGCCGCCCAACATACCATTCTACAATGGTACATCCCTTAAGTTGTCCTGCTAGCCAAGCTACCTATCACCTCAATTGTAGGCACATTGAATATTAACCCCTCTCTTCAACCCAGTTCCATATATACCAATAGTGTTCAACGCACTGAAGCCGACATAAACACGGAGCCTACTCCAAAAATCCCCATAGGTTGTTCAAGCTCTCCGCCAGCGACGGGTGAGCCCACACGGCATCCCTCAATTTCTCCCATGTTACACCACCCATCATCGCAGTCTGAACAATAGCCATAACTTCTCCGCCCTCCAGTCCCAAACACGTAAATCCCAGAATCTCACCAGTGTCTCCATCTACTGTGGCTTTCATCATGCCCCTCGATTCGTCCGTCTCCAACGCCCTTGCAACATAGCTCATCGGCATCTTGGCGACTTTGATTTTTCGACTGGAGAAGTCTGCGCGAGCTTCCTTCTCATGCATGCCAACGTGGCCGAGCTGTGGGTCTGTGTAGACAACATAGGGAACCACTCGGTGAGTTGTGGACAGTTTCGGGTCGCAGCTTTCAAGGAGGTTTCCGCGAATGATACGGAAATCATCGTAGCTAATGTGCGTGAATGCAGGTGGACCTTTTACATCTCCGAGGGCCCAGATACCAGTAGCTGAGGTTTCGAGGGTGGATGTGGCGGTGATGTAGCCATGCTTATTAGTAGCGACCCCAGCAGCAGGGAGATCGAGCGATTCGGTGTTGGGCTTTCGTCCTGCAGCGGCGAGAAGGTGCGTGCCCTTAATTGTTGCATGGTCTGCGTTATGCTTATCGTGTATCGCCAACTCTATGGGAAACTCGGGTGAAGATGTGGCTTTCACCGCTTCGCTGTTGAGATGTACAGTGATGCCGTCCTGCCGAAGAATCTCCAGGACGGCATTTGCGATATCCGGGTCCTCTCTTGGAAGCAGCTGCGGGCCGCGTTGAATGATCGTCACCTCGGCCCCGAGCCGGCGGAAAAGCTGCCCGAACTCTAGTCCCACGTACCCGCCGCCTAAGATGATCAGATGCTGTGGCACCTTGTCCAGTTCTTGGATGGATGTCGAATCAAGAATCAATTCCGGTGGGATTTTGTCCAGGCCTTCGAAATGCGCAGGTGGAGCAGGTCGCTCTCCGGTGTTGATAAAGTACTCACCCGCGGTCAACGTACGCTCAGTGCCGCCCCCGGTAAGCTTAACGGAGATGGTCTTCGCGTCCAAGAACCGAGCTGTGCCCATTATGATTTCCACTCCGGCCGCGGCGGTTCGCGTCTCGTTTCCCCCGCGAAATTGCTTGACAATATCTCGTTTACGCTGACGGACTTTAACCATGTCCACGGTAATCTTGTCAACGGAAGGATCTTCCCCGCCAGGAGTGTGGATACCGTAATCGGCTCCACGACGGGCCAGGTACGCGACGCGCCCAGATGCGATCAGCTAGGATTAACATTTGACGTTAACGGGGTTAATGAAGTCAATTGAATTGTAGGGAGGGTGCATATGACTTACAGTCTTGGTGGGAGTACATCCCACGTTCACGCAGCAACCACCAATATACGTACTCTCGACCAACGCGGTCCTTCGCCCGGATCTCGCCAAGGCGCCCGCGAGAGGAGTGCCAGCTTGGCCAGAGCCGATGACAATACTGTCGTAGTGTGTCGCCGAAGCCATTGTTGCGAGCCGTCTGCGGATGATGGAAAGTTTGTTGGCGAAGAAGGACATTCGCAGTTGAGAGATGATGGAGGGATGTGCCGTCTAATGTGCTTTTTAAACCGATTCTTTAGCGGGGTTGAGGTTAGTCAGGACTTCGGAACACCCGGATTGTCTGCTTTTGTGGGGCTGCATAAGCGAAACCTTGCCCAAACCGGCGTCATACATATCCCTACGGGGTATGGCGAACTGTATCCATTTCAGATCAAAGTCGCGTGCAAAAGGTCCTCTCGGGTCGCAAAAATTCCTGGAACATTGACGCATGCAACGACGACTAATAGCTATCGTCCTTTAGGACCCCGTGAAGAAATGGCGCAAATTCGGCATCCTCCACGCACCATTCAACACATAGCCCGCCCAATGATGTGCTGGCAGAGCTTCCCCACCTTCACCCTTCATTACTAAAACAGCCTCTTGCATTGCCTTCGCCAAATCTAAAACCCCCGTCTTCTCCCCCTCCCCCTCCTCCTGTACCACCGCTCCACCACTCTCTCCCCTAGCCCGTTTTCCCTCCGTGGCCTCGTCTGCCATCTCCACGTCCCCGTCACCCTCTCCTTCGGGCACTGCCGGCCTACCCATCGCCTGCCTCGCCAAACTCCCATAAAACGCTTCCGAAAACCTGGCCCCGTCCTCGTCCAAAATCGGCCACAACGCACTCACTACCGAACTCGCGCCCGCGTACAGAAATGCCGTCGGTAGGCCCCGCAACTCATCCGTCTTCGACACCAACGACGCCCTGTTAGACGAGCATCCAATCAAAATTACGAGCGCTGGCTTCGCGAGAGGAAGGTCGAAAATCTCATCTGCTGTGATGTTTGCGTCTAGAGAAGGATCTTGGCCTTCGGGGTCTAGGACTAGGTGACGCTCGAGAGGGGAAGTGTCAGAGAACGAGACGTGACCGTGGTAGTGGATGAGAGAGGCATTTGTAACTGCGGAGAGGAACACAGGTTTTGGGATGCGGGGCCCGAGGAGTGGTAAGGTATTGAGGCGAGATGCGAGGGATGCTATGTGTTGGCTTGATGACCAAGTTTGTGGGAGAGGGTGGACGACTGCTGTGCGAAGTGGTGGTAGTTGATGTGGGTCCGTCAAGGCGTCGGCCTGTAATGACATGACGCAGAGACGGAGAATGGAGAGACTCTGTGTATAGATAATAGGATTGCGAGCGATTAGGGGCTGGTTGTTTGATTTGAATGTGATGGCATGCAGGGGGACGCGGTGGAGGATCCGTGTCGGACAAAGAACGAGAGTGTCACCCGGACATGTAAAACTCTCAAGTGGGCGGATAAGAGGCTCCATAGCGGCAAGTTGCAGTGTTGTTCGTGCGTCTTTGAGCGGCTCGATTACTTCTAATTGTTGATGCACCCAAGTCTCGACTTGAGCAAGCGTGACCGTGATAGGAGTATGCGTCTGGAAACGCCCATCGCGATAAAGGACCATGATAATGTCGACACCTTCCCGCCAAGAGAAGTGCACATAGTCAACGAAGACAGTGTTCGGACCTAGCTCCTCGGCCAAAGCCTGAATCTCGGCCAGTGAGATCGATGAGCCATCTCGGATGCGCATGATGGAGCCAAGAGCGGGCACGGCTCGCATGGCACCTCTTATGTCCCGCAGGGCTCCGTGAAGTTCGAACTTCTTTTCGAACGGAGCGGATTCAATCGCCAAGACCAGCTGAGATTCCTTTTCTAGGAGTGTCGACGCTTCTTTGGATTGTCTGGCGGTTCCCAACATGCTCGAGGGCAGGCGCGCACCGAGACCCAATCCGTCTGTTAATCCGCGTGCCTTCGATTTTTGTGCCCACTCAAGAAATTGGAAGAGAGCCAAGTGCAACTTATCTCCATCCATCCAGTTTTCGGCTTGAACAGCAGGGCAACTGCTAACGGTGTCAAGGGGAGTGTGCCCGATCCTCCGGGCAGACCACGCCTCCCACGTCATGCGGAGGGCGTCACCATAAAGATCCCACGTCCCGAACGTGTCTGCAAGCGTCTGTTTAGCGCCAACTGCGACTGCAGACTTTGATATGGAGCGTTCCCGTCGGACTTCACAGTACACTTCATCGGCCTCGCTGAGAAATGGTAGGCCAGCCGTTGGGTGGACACTTTTGAACACAAGATACCGTTGATACATAAGTTTGGCAATCCCCGTAAGTCCAAAGTAGATAAAGGTTGGTCGTCCAAGCGATTTGTCGAGAACCAGTGTCGCTTCTCTCGCCTCGACTGCATTCTTCAACATATCGTCTGTGACGACTCCATCTTCTACAGCCTGCGGCGAACAAGCCAGTTCATAGACTGAACTGCAAACCTCTTTTTTGGCGAGTTGGATCTTCGTTTCGCCGACCACATTTGGGGATAGGCTAAGTTGGACATCGAGCCTCTTTTTGACCTCGTAGACATACGCCTTTCGCATATCGTACTCAGTTTGGGTGGTGCCTTTCATGGGATGGATGCGGTATGATTGCACCCTCATATGCTGCATCATCTCCAGCACGACATGTCTGGCTTCTTCTGACGGCGGAAGTCCCTCTCTTCGAAGCCAGTCCTCAATTCGCTGGAACCGAGGAATCCAGATCTCCGGAGGTGCAGGGGCTGAGATTCCGTACAATTCGATTGATAACACCGCAGGATCGATGGAATCTAGGAGATCAGGCGTATCCGAATCGGGGTCTACTATGACATGCTGACAGGTAGGGTTGTCTCCAGTCATCCCAAGTATTTCCTTCGCCTGCTCTAAGGTGGCTAGTCCTGTCTTAACCTCCGCCCGGATCCAGCGAAGCATTATATTGACAGCGGTTTGTGGCCAGGTTGATGGCAGTGATATGTCAAACTCCCTTTGGGTCATTATAGCTTTGTCTGTAGGATTCAACAAAATACTACCGTCCAGTCCAACCGACGTAAACGGAGAATGCATAAGTGCAAGGCGACGCTTTGTCAAGTACCGCTGCAGCATCGTATGATCGCCCAGACTACGAGCTGCATCGCATGCACGATCATAGAGGTTCTGGTTAACCATTGGGACATTGTATTCAGGGAATCGGCTTTCGAAGTCCGCCAAGTGTTCAATGAATTCACTTTCGCGCTTTGTGAACACAGCATGTAGGCCGATGTTGCATAGAGATGCAGCAAGGTAATAACCTGACTGCGTCGTTTCCGACTCAAATCTGATTCTTCTGGAGTGGATACGCTGGAAAGCTTCCCATGTTGGTGCATCATTTTTCCTAGTATGCGCCTCTGATGCCTCATCCGCAGCGCTCAGGAGATGTAATCGTTCTATCCAGTAATCCTTCAGTTCGTCAGCAGCGTCAGCAAACTTGACATGCCGCATGCTACGCTCTTCTAGGCTCCCAGAAGGACTGCGCCAGAAGGCAGCCGCTTCGATACAATGATCGAGATGCATAATAGTTGCCTGGCCGATGCAATCCGCTAAGATGTCCCGAATCACTCTCGCACTCTCAAGCAGATTCAAGGCATCTTCCAGGCTACCAAGGTTCTTAGAAACAAGGGTCATAGCCTGGGCAGCCTGCACCATGCTTACAGCATCGTCGCCCATATAGACAGCCGCACACGTCTGTTTAAAGTCTTCAAGCCATTGCAGATCTGAAGCGAACCTGACTTCCTCTTCAAACAGCCTCAAAGCCTCACGGTGCCTGCCCAGGCCCTGCATCGTCGCTCGAAGTAGCAATAAGCCCTTCCATGGACCCGGCTGTAAGGTGTTCGAGGCGCCACTGGGAAACGCGCCGTCTGTCGTCTCGTCTACCCAGTTCGACATGAGCCGGCAGGAGTGCATGAGGTTGTAATAGTGAATAACGTAAGCCACCTGGGCGGGAGGCGTCAGTCTCAGGGATACCTAGTCATCGCTTAAAATAAAGGAGAAGCCCACATCGACGTCAGTATACTCATCAAGAGGCACATTCGCAAGGCCATCCCGTGACGTTCTCGCCGCTGCCAGAGCGTCGTCAAGAGTTCCATACACCCAGACTTCCGCGCGGCGAAGGATGAACTCCATGAGCCAGCGCTCGCGTCCAACTTCCTTGTCCTTCCAGCCGCCATATCCTGTCAGGGTTTTCCTCAACAGCTCAACTCTCTTCAAATCCAGCCCTTGTTTCTCATACAGAGATGCATGTTCCAAAGCTAGAACAGGAGTGGTGTGGCTAGGAGGCAGACGTCTCTCGAAGATTGCTTCAGCGCTGTCGAAGTGGCCTAGTACCGTGGCGGAGATGGCTTCTTCAAGCGCTCTAGTATGCTCGGGTGTTATAGTTGAGTATAGAGACACGTAGCTGCCCCTGTAGGTTGCTAGCTTCATAGCTACCTCAGCACGCTACCCCCTACTTACTGACGACAAAGCTTCACAGATTTGTGCCTGGATGTCGTTGTGGTTAGCGGGGGGCTAGGCGCTAGGCGTGTGCTCAAAGATCAGTTGGGGTCACGGGATCACCTTAATTATAGAAAGTTGGTTCAGAGAATGATATTCGGCAGTTAAGCAGTAGATAGACTTCAACTTTGTTTCTGTTCTTAGATAATTAGGAAAGACTTTACGCTCGTGAGGGGTAGGGATTCATCACGTGCTCCGCCAAGAGGAGCCGGCGTTGGCCGGTGCTGGACCACCTGCATGCAGCTCGCCTATTTCGGCCACCGGCTTACGTCCCATCTATTTAATCTCAACCTTAACTCGCGAGATCCCTTGCTATCCCGCCGCCTCTTCGGGTAGGTCGCTGTTGTGGGGCCCGCCTTTGAGCTTCCTGGGAAATGCCGCGCGAAAAGAAACTCAATCTCGCCAAGTGCAGTAGAGCCCCTTGGACCACCTTCTGGTTTTCGCAATCCACAAGGCGTGTAAAAATGGCTGAGATGCTAATTGTTGGTGGTGTTTGAAATGTGCCGAGCGCGCGACTTTTCGCGGGACCACGCGAATATTCGCGTGCTCTCCACACACATGTATTTCCTAGATTTTCTACAGAGAACAAGACTCTCAACTCAATACATCTTATTCTACACACTGCGGCGTACCACTCTCGATACTAATCGACAAAGGCGCCAACGTTGAGGCAAAGGATCCGTGGCACGGTGGGACAGTGCTTTGGCACCCAATCGAAGCTAAACATGGACCGATTGTGAAGTTGCTGATAATTAGGGGAAGGAGCTGACATTACGACAAGCAGGGTTGGTATTAAGAGATATTACAGCGTTCCACGACGCAAATCTGAATCAAAATGAATATTTGATACGTCTTCTGGTTGACACTAGGCTTGATATCAATGTGCGGGATGAGGAGGATATGGGCAAACAGCACTGCGTGTGGTAGTTAGTCTACAGAGGGGGGATAGGCTGCCTGAAGCAATCGTACGACTTCTGATTGGAAACCGTGTCGACGCCAATGCGAGAGATAATCGTAGATACCCAACTCCACACTTGGCGATATTCGGTAACGGCTTCGACGTAGCGGTTCAACAACTAGTAGAGAATAGAGCTAACCTCACTAAAAAGGGACGCCGCGTATGTATTCCACGTCACCATGCGGTCCCCCCTGGCAATGCAAGGCTGACGCAATTGATTTTAGATAAACTCATGAAAGAGAGTCGTTCCTCTGTTGACTGCGACCCAAGGTGAAGCAGAACCGACTAGGTATTTGCAGTGGACTGTAGTTAGCGCACCAAAAAACTGCCTCGGTATATTCATTAGATTGAATCAAGTGAATTGCACCACCGAAGATCACAGCTAGCCCTCTCAGCAGAAACATCGGAGGCATCCATGGGGCCATCAATAGATAGCAACCCCTTTCATATACTTATTCTATTCTATCCTACGTGTTCAGCAAATGGCAATGATTGAATCTTTGGTGGGCAACCTTAAACTGCAACACGGATCCTGCACGACGCCTAGAAAGCTGAAAACATGGTCCACCCTCAAGCCCAAAAGGCATATATATCGCGCATCACGGTAATCCGGAATGAACACACTCAGGGTAGTGGCGCGGTGTCTGTCATCGGACAGGGCGCGTACAGAAGATGGGCCTACAGGTTGGTTAGTAATTGTCATCAGACGGAGACATCGACAAGGGCGAGCAACTAATCACAAAGCTAGAGAAGAGACGGAAGGAGGGATTAGATAGAGGCTGGAAAGGTTGGTTGGAACTGCGATAGCTTACCCTGTGGGTGACTCGTGTCTCTTCAGCCCTTATGGCGTGTAATTATTCCATAGCCCCCGCTCTCTGGAGGCTAGACCTTAGCCTCCGAGGTCTTTCTCGAGGGCAGTAATAGTCGCCTCCATCGCCTCCTTATGCTGGTTTATAACGTCTGGTACATTACCTAGTTTGTTCGTGTGGTGTGTGATGGAGAAGAGAAGCTTATCGTGCTTGTCGTCGGCGAGGAATGTATCAAGTGTCGAGGCACCGGAAGGGACGCTGGAAAACGCGTGGCTCAGGACGCGTTGGGGTTCGGCTGAGGAACTAGGAAGAGAGGATGTTAGCACGGGTTATATGGTTATGTATCGGCTGGTGAAAGAGTGGCTAAGAGGAAGAAGAGGTGGATCTCGGATGTGGTTTTCCAGGACGACACTTACGTCACGGCCGAGCCATTGACAGCGCGGTTGGATGTGTAGGTTGTTTGAGGCATTTTCAGGAGACAGAAACGAGCTCCTGTATACGCAACCGTGTATGAAGGAGAGAGGTTCCTAGTAAAATATCAGACTGGGAGAAACTTCTGCGGTGGGCATGGTGAAAGGGTGAGAGGAGAAGAAATGGGAGACTGGATTATATAGAGTGGAAACCACCCCGTATTCGCTGGCTGCACGTCCTATGCGTCATATAAATTTACTGGCGGGAATTGTGATAGAATACCTATGCAAGGTCAAGGCTGATTGCGACCTTGGGCTAAGCTACGCCGCAGGCGAGTGGCCGAGCCGACAGATGTAGTTATCCCAACAAACCCGAGATATGCACTCCCGCGGGGGAAGGAATGCGAGGAGGTGTCCGTGCTTTCCCTAGCAGAAAGTTCGCCTGAATGGGCCCGCTCGCTCGCAAGGATGGCCAAAGCTGTGGATGTGCTCATGGGCAGGTAAGGCAGTCTGGGGTTGTACCTTGGCTTTGCACCACCACTTCGCCTTTTCAATGGAGACCAGGGTGCCTGTATCATTCCTGCGAATCAGCTGCGGGCTTGAAGCATGGGGGATGACGGCTCCGGTGATGGACTAATGGTTGAACCGAACAAGCGGGCCGGGTTAGGGAGGAACGAATTTGCGTAGAGTCCAACTTTTCGCCAGTCTTTGCAAGCCCGTCTCAGGTGTAAAAATGAGGTGGATCCCCCAACTAGTCGTCGGGGATCAACTACCTGGAAGAGGACATGGAAAAAGGGAATTCCCCGCCACAAGACTTTGTAAATTTCATCGGGATTCATTTCAGACCGGATCCTGCAATGGTGGCTGATACGGTGGGCAGGGAAGACACTATTATTATTTAGATGTGCTGCCTGCGGTCGGCCTTTCTGGTCACATCTGCGCCCTGTGGACGAATCCTGCAAATCACTTCTGAACTCAAGTAACTATCCCATTCCGCGCCATAGCGGTGGCCAGTCTTGTTTGGAATTTGCGCCAGGTTGCATGAGCTTAACCAGTGGGAGGTGCTGATTGCATTCTCACTCGTGCTATGTTCGAACAAAACTTTTGCCCTGAACCGGCGTAGACTGAAGCCGGCCAGGCACCCATTCCAGCGTGCGCCTGCATCGGCAATTTTCTTGCCGGGCCGTTTCAGGGTGGATGATCAGTGCGGAGGTCTAGCTTCGGGCCTCACGCGTTTCCCCACGGACAACAGGGTCAGATCCAGCCCTGATATTTTCTATACCTCGGTCATTAGTGCGGCATCGGCCCCGCACGTCCTGGTGGCGAACCGTTCGAGCGAAACGGAAAGTAAGCCTTGCGTGGGCAGCGAGGCAACGTGGTAAGCGCCTCCTAGGATACCTGTGGGGTAGACAATCGCTAGACCTTTGGGGGAGCAGGTAGGTGGTCCGTGTTAATATGGTCGTTTAATCTCCGCTGCCCCGGTTTCTCTCCCCCAGCCCGAACCAAATCCTCCTTTCTCTGTTCCGGGAAGGCAGCCTTGCGTCAGACTCCAAGCCTTGTCCTTGTAGCTGGGAAGGTGGCTGTACAGAACGACACAATCCTATCCTCGCATCTCGGAAGGTGGCCACATAACGCTACACAGCAGCGTCCGTCCGATCTTCACAAAGCCGCGGTTCACGTTATGATATTCGTGCCAGAACGATCGAGCTGATCCAATACAAAGCAAGAACAATGGTGCGCTGGAGAACTTTCTTGTACTCAATCGCGTCAAGAGCAGCAGATATCACATTGGCAAACAGAAGGCGGGTGTGCTGATATCCTATACTTAGATTTTTGTTGAAACCTCACTTTCATCTGGCGAGTCACGTGATTAAAATTCCATTGGTGTCCCTACTCTCGAGCTTAAGGGCCCCGGCTTTCATCTACGCATCAGACGGACAATCAAGAACCCTCGCCCAATAATTTTCAGCTACTTCTCGTTCCTGCTGAACGATATCGTGTGAGCGGAGGACGTACATTCAGATCGACACTATGCGGCGGCCATTCGGCCGCGCCGACTCGCTTAGCCCCGGCCCAATCCTGCGCATCCTCGGGCCTCCTAACTATTAGACCTGAGAAGTTTGCGTGATCACAGGCCACTCCCTCCCTTCTAATTACGCAAACCTTCTATGTACTAACCACGCTAGTTGCTAGATATGCCAACCTCCTTAGCAGCAGTCTTCGCCCAGCGGAGATATTAAAATACTCATCAGCATAGGCATAAAAGAGGTTGGCTTGGTGTGCATGGATTCGGGTCACGTATTCGACATCTCGGGACCACGCATGGCTTCCACTACAGCCACGTGCACTATGAAAGCCTAGAAAATTGCATGAATTGTCCAGCTGCCAAGCCCAGAGCAAATACGCAATTTAAATTATTGAGCTTCCCGTATGTGGACCGGGGTTTTCTTTAAGATCCGGCTATTGCCACGGGCGAAAGTGCTAATGCCATAGGGTTGTTAGTTGGGCGAAACCCAACTCTTAGTTAAACCTTCTGCCACCAACGGTAATCACGCTCTGCATGAACCAAGATCTTGATTAAATGTGCCCAAAAATTATTATTACTACCGGCTCTATCTATCAGTGGAAGTGGTGAGATTTAGAGTCCTATTGGGTGTCGTTGAACGGGCAGAGCCCAAATCGACGCTCAGTTGGCTATGTTCCAACGCGCTTTCGGGTGTCGCTTCACTAATCCTAGGCTCTTCCCGCCTCAAGTCGGCAGTTGAAAGCACTTCAAACCCCTCTAAAACACCACACCAACAGCACAAGAGTAACGCAGCTTAATACATAAAAACTCAGGGATTAGGCTTACAGAGTCTTTCAAGTTGAATACTTAGTTCCCTTGTTTCTTTAGAATCAATTCGCGATTATAAAATGAAGTTATTCTATCGACGCTGCACTTAGGCATTCGCTTGACTGGAGGCCCCGTGGCATTAGCACTTTCGCCCGTGGCAATAGCCAGATCCTTTCTTTATAAACGAGCGGGATTTTAGCTTCTGATGCACGGCATCCATGCAGTCTAGGACGGGTAGGTGTGCTATCCCGAGGTCCCCCAAATTGATAAATGAATATTTAGATTCGCAAGACATCAGCGCATCTTTCGGGCTAATTTCAACCTTTATAACTTCTGGCACTGTGTGCTAGGCTAACATGACTACTCTAACTTTCTCGGCCCTACAAAACTCCACCAACCTCTGCACCTCCTCCCTTGTGATCTCGCCCACTTCCTCCCCCCCTGCGGTCTCCAGAAGCCCGTGCGGATCCCCCTGCAGAGTTCAGTACAATACTACGTATAAGACCCCCACCAAGCCGAGTACGCCCACCAAGAATGGCACTGCAGGATCGGTCCATTCGCGCAGCCGGATGATCAGAGCGAAGACCCAGGCGAAAACGCAGAGAAGCCCGATCACCACGGAGGTGCCGGAGAGCTCAAAGATGAGCGGGCGCGCGGCGGCCTAGATGAAAATTCCGGCCAGCAGTGGCAGCGTAGCACGTAGATTAGGAAGGCGATGGCGATGGGTTCCCAGCCGACCGACAGAAGTTGTGGGGTAATCTTCCGGGGATCACCTGAGCCCAACGGATTCGTTGACTTTGACACGAAAGAAGCGGCCGGCATGTTCGGAGGTTGCAGCCTAGAGGTTGGTTAGTAGCTGCCATGATACAGAGACATCAGCCAAGGTAAGCAAGGAATCATGGAGTTGAAGGAGGAACAGAGGGAGAGATTATATCGGGGTTGGAAAAGCTAATTGTAACTGAAGTTCCTTACCTAACGTGGTGGTGTGTATCTCCTCAGCCCATACATCGTACAGCGATAGCCTCGCTGCCTGGAGGCTGGGCCTTAGCCTTTGAGGTCTTCATCGAGGGCAGCAATAGTCATTTCCATGGCCCCCTTCCGCTCGCTGACAACATCGGGCTCGCTGTCTGGTTTGTCGCGGTGTACGAGGGAGAAGAGAAGCTTATCGTGTTTGTTATCGGCGAGGAAGGTGTCAAGTGGCAAGGCACCGGAAGGAAGATTGGAAAACGTGTGACTCGGGGCAAGCTGGGGCTCTGCTGAGGCGCTGAGAGGGGAGGATGTTAGCCTGGGTATTATCTGCTGGTAAAGAAGTAGTCGGCTGGAAGAAATAGGTCTTGGGCCTAGATTGCAAACGGCGCTTACGTCACGACTGAACCATCCACGGCGCGGGTGGATGTGTCGGTAGGCTGAGACATTTTCAGGGGACAAGGGGTGCAATGGGCGCAGTCGTGTCGGAGGGGAAGAGCTTTTTGAAAAATATGAATTGGGAGAAACCTCTGCAGAGACACGGCGGGATTGCGAGAGCTAGGAGGGATCGTGGAATGGATTTTATAGAGTGGAAACCGCGCCATGTTCACTGTCCGCATGTTCCCATACGCCATACAAAATCCACGGGCCAGAATCATGATGTTTCCTAACGGGCGCGATTGTCGGGATTGTCAGGGGGCCAAAGCTTTGCGTACGGGATGATATTGGCGAGCTTACAGGCCAAAAGTTTAGAAGTTCCAGAACAAAACTTGGGGCGGTCAGCCTTGGTGTTACATATACTAAGTCTCGTGGCCTTAGTAGTGCTCTTTGGCAGGGGTACTGTACCCGCATCCGCCCTTACTCGCCTTCAACCCACCTTCTCAGCTGAATACTTGCAGGGGAGGAGCGACCCAGGTTCGGGGGGGTTGCGTCGAACTCTCTGGATGACCTGCAGAGTGTGTTCAGAGCGCGCGATTAGAAATGGCGGTGCAGCCAACTTTTCCCGCACATTTGCTCTGCAGCCCCAAAACTAGTTATTTTCGTCAGCCTTTACTGACAAAAGACAAGTCTGTTTTTGCTTCTACAGGCGGGGTGGATCCTAGTTAGGTAAATTGAAGATTCCTAACGAGAGGGTCTAGAGGTACAACACAGGTTCCCCTCCAAGGCTGTGTCGCAACTCCATCGCAAGGCTTTGCAAAATCCTTTTAGGAGCCGTTTCAAACCAGCTTCCGCAGCGGCACTCCGGCCGAAGGGGCCTTCGAACGTCAGGATGCACAGGTGATGTGAGGGGAGGGGCCAACTTCCGCTCTTCGCCGGATCTTCCCTATCAAGTAGTTTATCAGAATAATAGCAATCATACTACGAATCATTTCTGAACACAAGTAGCTCGCGCAATAGTGACGGCAGCCCCGTTCAGAACTTGCGCTAGGCTGCATGGGGGCTTCACACATCCTGTCAGTACTTTCGCCTTAGCAGCCGGGCGGAACTTTTGCATCAATCGCGCATATTGCACCAGAAAATCGGTCAAGGCAGCAGCTTTGCCAGGCACCCATTCTGGCGCCCGTTGATATCACCTAAATCGTTTAACCAGTCAAACGAGCCTTGACAGGGTTCAGCTGCGAAATCCCCGCAATGCGTTGCTAGAGAGAAAACTAGAAGGATTTAGGAACAGCCTGAAGCTGCCTCGAGAACACTGGCGCTCCTGCAGCCCGAAACTGAATCAGTCTACTTTCGAATAACTACTAGCCTTGCAAAGAGACCCTAAATCTGCCTCGCGACCGGGAGTGATGATTTGCATACACCAACGCGCCGCATACATTACATAGACAATACCTCACCCCTGCGCGATCAGGCCGATCTAAAACACAACTAGAAAAATGCCGCGCTCGAAGAGACCTCCAACGTTGAACCGCATCAAATACAGTAGATATCGTATTGACAAGCAGAAGGTGAGCGCACTGATTTCCTAGCCAAATTTCCGGCTGCAGCTACGAAGCAGTTATCTCTGTACTTGTAGCAGACCGACATCACGTGAGCGGATGACTTCGTTCACACTGAAACAAAAATACTGACCAGGAGCTGCCCATCGGCTCCTTAAATCCCTTAAGAATCTATTATTCCTATACCTCGTAAGCTAGTATCTCGTCACTTGGCCATCGACCCCCTGGTGCGAACTCACTCATTCCACAGAAGACAGCCAAGGGAAAGCTGCAACCACTGCAAGCATTAGTTACCCCCCATTGCTAGGGGAGTGGTGTGGAGAGGCGAGTTTCGCAATGTCAACGCCGCCCCAGCCCCGTTGGAACTAGGACTGGCCTTTACTAAACCCATGACCAACCCCACCTCATACACCAAGGGGGTACAAGGGAAAACCACGAAGGAGTGGTAAGTCGGCCGGAGTGTCGAAATTGCAGTTCCTTGTCTAGAAGGCTGACGTTAAGGTGTGGCCAGCTTCGGGGGCCTCCAGCATCCCGGCCAGCTGGTAAGGGTTTCCGGTTCCGGCCCAGCGGTAGTTATCTGAGGAACAGAAGCTTGCGGTGAAATCGGTCTTTGGAAAAGCGATACCCAGGGTTGGAAATCACATAGAGATGCCCCAGGGCCGCGGCAGCCGACGCACAGGCCGGTTGATGTGCTGGCAGAGAAGTAAGGCTGTCGTCCACACCTTGACGCTGCACAACCACTTCTCCGCGGCATACTGGGCTTTGCAACGCCAGGGTGCCAGGGTGTCTGCAGCTTCCCTGCCGAACCCTTACACCCTCAACTAGGATAGCTGCGCGATTGAAGCGCGGGGGACGACGGCTTCTATGGACAATGGTTGAACGAACGAGCAGGCCGAATTAAATATGGCTGCGTTTAACTATGTGAATGCCCGTCAGCCTTGCGACCCCATCTCGACTTCTAGAAATTTGGTGGGTCCTATAACCATTGGAGACCGCCAACGAGAGAACGTTGAGACAAAACTGATATTCCCATTGGAGAAGGGTATTGCTATTGCGACGGGTCAAAACACTAGAACGACAGGTTCTAGTTAAGCGATAACTAACTCGCCAGGAACCACACCAAACATTTTTAATAGCTTTAAAATTTTACTCTACTACCCCCATAGTCACTTAAAATTGTAAGCAGATGCTGGAATCAACATGGGTATCAGCTCTCTTTGTTCACAGCTCAAATGCTTCAGAGCATAGCAGTAAACCTGCACAAATAGCTTCAACTACTAATACTTATTCTTGTCATTCAGGCTCTAATTTATAATACATTCTTAACTCAGTATCAATAATAACTCTAGAGCTTTCTTCAACTTCTACACCAAAGCCTGTTTCATCCATATTGTAAATATTCTTTATATTAACTTTTCGCGAAAGTAATGCATCCTTAAATATGTCAAACCAAAATCTTAATACCTCTACAGTAGGGTCAGTCCATTATATAAGATCAATTTATCAGCTTCTAGTATTCTTAAGAGTAGAATGACACATGACAAATTACTTAACTTACTGTAATCTAATTACTGGATATCGCATGAATATCATTGTTACATTATTGATTTTAGCTACTTACTGTTACATAATCACTTCCACTATCTCTTTCAATACCAAATAGAAGTAAGAATATCCAGCAACTATTAACTAAAAATATTAATATCTTAATATAGTCTCTTCTCCATGTTTGCAGCTTTTTTGCTATATTTCTAAGCCATATTGAAATATCCAGGCTTTGATGAGTTATTGTAATATTTTCTTGAAAAATATGTTATTTCGTTACTTGTGTTATTTTGCCACTACCCTACTTACTGGACCAATGTAATTATTTTATAATTATTCTATAAATTCCTTACCACATACCTAAACGTATAAAATAAACTAAATAATAACACTTTATTAGAGTCAAATTATTATACTCCCTAAGTTATATAAATTCAATATTAATATGGTAAAAATTCTAATTGTGGAAAAAGTTTTTTCTATTGTTATGCTTGTAATTTGTCTTAATTAACTTAGAATCATTTTTACTGTCCTTACCGTTTCTCGCTAATTGCTTGTGTACAACATAATCTTCTATTTTTTTCAACAATAATTGCTGCAATATCCATTGCTGAATAGAGGATAGTCAGTAATTTCTGATATGGGGCTAATGTCAATTATCATACTATACTTATCTTATAAGTAACAGGTACTCTAGAACTTCAAAGCATCTTTATAGGCCATTGCAGGCAAGTTCTTTCTTTTTGCAGTCTCTTATTTAACTAAGGCTTAGATAATACTTTTTTCATATTCCAAAGTTTGACTCTGCTAGATCAAAAGATTTCCACATCCTGATGTATCTGATGACACAGACTTCCCTTAACTGCATATGCATACGTAACATTATGAGTGTAAGTTTCTCCTGTTTACAGGTTAGTTAACACACCGGTAAAGTTACCTGACTGGGCAATACATCTCGCAGTTGACAGGTGCGGCAACAAACTGACAAACACGCTACTTGACCAATTAGATCGAACACATAAATGCGACGTTGACGTGGTAAATATTCTAGTTGCGGAAACTCGAGGCCTTAGCTGGTTCACTAGGCAAGTCCAATGGTGAGCTAAAAACCATCCAGCCCCATGATTCTATTAAGAACTAATACGACTATTGACCTATGTAGTACCAAGTGAAAAGCTCTTCGACCTTTGTATGACCTTGCCCGATAGCAATTAATAAAGCCGTTTCGCCAGAGTAATTCGCTCGGCCAGCTTCAAGCTTAGGAGATGCTAGTAGTAGTTCTACCACCAACGTCCAACCACGCCTAGCAGAGCAAATTAAAGCGGTGTCTCCCACAGAATTAAATGCATTGATATCAACACGCTCAGTTCCAAGGAGAAGCCTAACAACTTCGGCGTGGCCATTCTCAGCGGATAACGTTAGAGCAGTGTCCCCATTGCCATTGAACGAATTGACGTCAATATCTCCAATTTCAAGAAGACGCTTGACAATTTGGGCATGGCCTGCTTATGCAGCTGACATCAGAGGTGCCCACTGGCCATATATACGTGCGTTTCCATTCGCCTGTTTTCCTAGAAGCAGCTCGACAACTGTCTCATACCCTTCTGAAGCTGCCAGGCACAACGGGGTGTGTTTTTCCGCCGCCTGCGCATCTATTTCAGCTCCCTCATCAATAAGCAACCGTGCCAAGGCCCCGCACCCACCCAAAGCCGCAAGATGTAGCGGAGTCCATCCGTTGTCGTCACCCGCACCGATTTTAGCTCCCATCTCAAGCAACAACCACACAACTACCTCATCCCCACGCAAAGCCGCGAAATGTAGCGGAGTCCACTCCTCCTCATCCCTCGCATCAGTTTCAGCTCCCTTCTCGAGCAGCAACCGCACAATTGCCTCATGTCCATTCCGAGCTGCTAAATGGGGCGGAGTCCACTCCTTCCCACTCCTCGCATCGGTTTCAGCTCCCTTCTCAAGCAGCAACCGCACAATTGCCTCATGCCCATCCTGAGCTGCTAAATGTAGCGGAGTCCACTCCTCCTCACCCCTCGCATCGATTTCAGCTCCCATCTCGAGCAGAAACCGCACAATTACCTCACGCCTATTCTGCGCCACAAAATGTAGCGGGGTCCGTTCGCCCTCATCCCCCACACCGATTTCAGCCCCCCTTTCAATAAGTAGTTGTGCCACTGCCACCTTTAACCCTGAGCCGCCCTGTGCAGAGGCGTTTGTCCATGCCAGTCTTTTACCGTAACGTCAGCTTCATTCTCGGTGGGCCATCGAACCAGTAGTTCATGTCCGTATCTTGAAGCCGCTGCAAGCGGTGTTTCTGGCATAGACATTTCGTGACTTAGCCGGAAATTAACCTTTGCGCCAGCGCTAAGAAGGATTTTTGCATGCTGCAGGCGGCCAAGCATCGACGCTATAATAAGAGGTAGCTGTAACTCCGAGATATCAAGCAAGTTTCGATGCTTGAGATGCATCGAGAGCAGAGCCGAGTCATCCAGAAAGATTGTGCGGTGAATAGGAGACGCGACGAACACGAAAAATTCGAGCTCTTTAAACCCCCAGCGGTTCGTCGCTCAAAGTGGCTGGTGATAGAACTTGCTCCTGATAGTCCACAGCAGCAGCGAGATCTCCCTGACTCTCGGCTAGTTCAGCGAGAGCTCTCACTTCCGATATGTTATTGGCGGTCGCATCCGGCACTCTCGAAAAGCCCCTCGTAACTAGTGGCCGTTACAATCCGCTCTTGGACCAAGCGAGCTTCAGCATATCTCCCTGAGCCCCGAAGCATGTCTGCAACTTCTCTCGCCTCCAGGACAGCATTCACCATCGCGGCTTCAACATCCTGCTTCAATTCCGACTCTATCTCCGAATCTCCCTCCGCGCCAATGCACTGGAAGATCTTAACCAACAGCCCAAGATAGCCGAGGTCCTCGAAACTGGCAGAAGGCTTCCCCGTCAGCCACTCGGGCACAAAAGTTCAACCCAGCATTCGAGGAGACTTATCGTTCCTTCGTAGTCTTAACTTTCACACGCTTGATCGGCGGTTCGGACAGTCCTGGCTCTATCGAGGCCGAAGAGCTCCTGACACCAACAGCTGTGAGGTAATCGTTGTCGTCTCGCGGAAGACGACCCTCTGAGCACTGGTAAAGGTAGCACTAAGTGGTCTCACGGTCAGGTGACAACTTCTACAAAGCCAAATTTTAAAGACAAGCGGTACCACGAAGCAACAAAAAACGGCATATATATAATAAAAAGATTGGCAGAGAGCTAGTATAAATCCAGATCCCTTCCGGAATAAAGAAATTCATGCAGATAACCACGTGATAAGTTGATGACTAACATGAAAGCTCACGGGAAGATACCAAGGTACAAGCGAACCCCAGGAATACCAAGTCCTCAAAATAACAGGACTGCTTGAAAATATAAATGAGGGAAAATAATCGCATAAAAATCAGTTCGGTAATTAACACATTGTGCTCCTTCTCCTTCGGCATAATTCAAGATATTGTAACGTGTCGCTCCTGCTGTCATTCTGACCGCAAGCGCGACCAAAAAATCCATGCACGCACCTTCTGCTTGTCAATGCGACACCTCGTGCACTTGATGCGACTAAGCGTTGCGGGTTGCTTCGGGCGCGGCATTTTCCAGGGGGCTGGCTGTGCTAGCGTGGGCAAGGTCGCGCGATGCGAGGATGAGAAATCTGGAACACGAAAAGTGGCGCCGTCCGAGTGGGGAGTCGAGAGTGGGGAGTCGAGACTGCTGCCTTAAGACCTATAAACTACATCTGGCACGAGAGAACACTGCGAAGGTGCGAAGGGCTGGGGTGAGGGGAACCGAGTGGGCAACCCTAACGTCGTTGATGCAAGCGGAGATTCCAGCACAACACCAATCAAGTGCCGTGCCAAGCCTCGGTCCGAAGCATCCCCTGCCATGTAACAGAGGATCCATGTTGCCTCACCGACCATAAAAAAAATGATCATCTCGATCTACAGCGTCTATAAAGCCCTCCCCAAATCCACCCCCTTCTTTCTATTTCCCTTCAGTTTCACCAGATTTTAGTCCACAGTCCACAGCGTTTCCGGCTTTCTAGCACTATTAACGTTTAGTCAAAACGATATTTACCCACCCGAACATCCCGCCCAAGACATGTCGCAAAGCGCGCGTACATCCACCCACGCAGTTGATGGCTCAAACACGAGGTACATATGATCCCGCCCGACCCGCTCTCCAAGCTTCAAGTGTTTACCTCTTTTTGGCCCAGCCGAACTAACACTACTATCGATGACCAACAGTGCATCCACCGACCCTCCACCTCACACGACACACAAGTTCTCCAGCCTCCCTAGCCGTCACCCGTTGCCGCTCGAAACCTTCCTCGCTGATACTCAGAGCCAACGTCGCTACACTTCCCTCCACTTCCAAGCCCGCAGACACCTCCGCGACGTCGACGAACGAAAGATCATCCATCAACACAAGCGAGAGATGAAGGCAACACTCGCAGCGCTAGACAAGAAGCTTGGGGGTGTGATCTAGCCTCTGTCGTGAGGCAGGTAGGGGTAACGATATACATCTTGCATAAGATATCAATGCTCAGTCGAACGTGTAAGCATGTCAATTCCCCCATGGACTATCTGAGCTTCTTCGCCCCTTCTTCTCTTTTATTCTCCTTGCCGAACACTAAGTAGTGCCACCCCAATTTCCAATCAACTCTACCACCCGTTACCTCTCGCATAGCTTTTATCTAACACAACTAATCAGGTTCTCAGTAGACGTCACGTTCAACTCCCGACAGGACCACACCCGGCCTCCACAGTCTGTCACCTGCCAATTGCTTCAGATCTCGCCTCCCATCTTCACTACCCACCAGTCAACGACACACCCGCCACGTCGTACGCACCCCACTCCCCAACAAGCGCATGGCCTCTAGACACCGCGTCTAGCCCACACGGCAACGACGACGCACTGAGGGCGGAATGCTTGCGGAGGGCGGCAGTGCAGTCAGTGGTGGCTCATACGAAGCGGATAAATATGGGACAGGCCTGTCTGAATCCCGGATAGCTGTGCAAAAATTAGGTGGCCCCAAAATCCCCGAAAATCAATGATGGAATTGCATGTTGAAACTCGCAAGGGGGAAGTGGTTTTTCTCTTCGTTGGTTGAGATAAATAGGTACCTTGAGTCACAGATGGGGTAATTGAACAGATTGGCGAAATGGACAATATTTTCGCGCGAGAAACTTGTAGTCTAGCTTTTGCAACTCGACTCAACTTGCTCAACTCCTTTTCCCTAACTAGCTGCAATTGAAACAGAAGGTTCAATAACTACGAAGCACTTGCTCGGCCAGCTCTTTCCCAGAGCATCTCATGGCTAGCACAGTTATACGCCGCTGCTAGACTACTTCTTCCTGAATGAATGCGCAGGACGAATATCGATGTGGGTCAACAAGTGGCAGGAGTAGCCTAGACTCGCAAGGACCTTAGGTCTGCCGCCACAATGCCCCGCCAGTTTGTTAGCTCCCACGTCACAACACTAAAAGCAAAACCCACCAGAAGCCTGGAATGCGACAACGGCTCGCGCCTGCATGGCCCGCCGACCATCGGGCCGAAACGTGCACAGCCAAGAAACGAGTGCAGGAGCCAAATACAGTCAGAACGAGCACATCCCACGAACCATCCTGCCGAGAAACGAGTGCAGGAACCAAATTTGGTTTGAGCGAGCACTCCTCACGGACTATCCGCTAAGAAACGAGTGCAGGAACCAAATTTGGTTTGAGCGGGCACTTCTCACGGACTATCCGCCAAGAAGCGAGTGCAGGAACCAAATCTAGTTAGAGCGAGCACTTCTCACGGACTATCCGCTAAGAAACGAGTGCAGGAACCAAATTTGGTTTGAGCGAGCACTTCTCACGGACTATCTGCTAAGAAACGAGTGCAGGAGCCAAATCTGGTAGGAGCGGGTACTTCCCACCAGCCAATCAAGCAAAAATCGAGTGCAGAAGCCTTATGTGACTGGCGCAGGCATGTCTCTCCATCCAAGTGTCTCACCGATGAGCAAGCCAAAAATTCTTGGCATGTGATGGACCTGAAACACAGGGATGCAGCTCCCGTCTCTCCACCCACACACCAAGTATCGGAGGATCGGCCAGGATGAGTATGATATATCATCAAGTCTTGTGGTTTCGGGGAGGGTTCCGACGATGAATGGTAGATGATCTGGTTCAACGAATCCATATTCAACTAAAGGCGAGTGACTTAATTAATAATAGTAAAGTTCCGAGTCGTCTCCCATGAGCGGAAATCAAGTATTTTATGTCACGTGTTATCTCTAGTGCAGTCTGCCCAGCCGCTATGTAAATTATGAAATCATTTCCTCGCTTCTTGCTTCGCGCCTTTCTGGGTGACTAATAGGACGAATTCTCGCCATGAATATCTACAGACGCAAATAAACCGCAGCGCCCCCAACCGCGAAATTAAATCAACAGGGAAGTCAATAGAGGAACGGTAAACAAAAGCTACGCAGTGTATCCCAGAAGAAAACAATTTGTCCCGATTTTGCCTCTCCGTGAAAACTGCCTTATCACAAAATCTTTTTCCTGTTCACCAAATGTTCCCCTCAGACGAAGTGTCAACAAACTAAGTGGGGGACGGCAAAATGACACAGGTGATGAAATGACACAAAATCAGTTTTCCCCACCAAAATAGGCGAGAAACGAACAATTACACCACCCCCGAGAGTATATATTCCAATCTACACACCCTCCTATTATATACAATATATAATGGCCTCAGCTGAAGAATAACCTGGCTCTTGTGCATGTAGAAAGCTACTTTCTGCATTAATTTAATTATTGCATAACTAGTTGTGCTCTTCTTTATATTCAAAAACTGAGCCATTTTCCAGCATGTTTTTTCACTGACACTTCATACAACTGTTCGATCTATCTATAAATTAGCTTAGACTATAAGCAGACCTGCTGCTAGCTACAGTATGAAATTTGGTCTAAGATTTCTAATGCATTGCAGCCACAGTGGGAAAATAGTTGTCGCCGGAGATGCTAAATTGGACCTTGCCTAATAATTTTGGTGGGAAAAATATTTGTGTCACTTCGTCACTTGTGTCATTTCGTCACCCACCTTATCTCAACCCAGAGGCTGCCAAAAAGTAAAATCGTAGGAGAATATCACTACGCGGGAATAATGTGCTCTGAAATTAAGCTGCACCACGACATTGCGTTTGCGAACTCGCCGGGAGAGTCTATTAGCCTTCTGTAATCTCTTCGCGCCGAGGAGAAATTATTAGAATAGTTTGCGGTGGGAAGGAAAATCGCTTCGTGAGCAGAAATTCTCGAAAAGACTGGGGTGAGATATTCCGGGTTGGGGTATTCATCAGGCCAGGTTGGAGATACCTAATCAGATTTCCATACCCGAATTGCACACTAGGGATCTCATAAGTCCACCATAAAATTTGGAGCGAGCGAAATTAGTAAAGTGGTACACCCCTATTCAATGGTATCTAGTAGTTTAAGGTTCGGATCTACTTGGGGGAAAAGAATCACAGCAGCTTGTTAAGGCACTTGACTTGGATGGTTGGAAAATTCATTGGAGCTGCAAATTAAAGCGGCACTGGCAACTGCTGAGCCGACTGATCCGCTCCTTGCCATTTTCGCCCGATTAATCGGCAAGGCTATCTCGCAGTGAATTCTAAGATGTCGTGCGATGATATCGCTAGCGGATAAGGCCGCAGTGAAAAGAGCTTTTGTTATCGCAGGTGAGGCTACTGATGCCTCAGCACGAAAGGCCCTCCCCGCCTTTTACTCCACCTTCCTCTCTCGTCCTCCATTACCGACTATTCTACCCTATCATCGACCCCAGTTGCATTTACGACTAGTTAATCTACCTCTATTTGTGCAGGGTTTATTCTGTTGCATTTTAGTTGATCCATCGAACTTCGGCGCATTTGGCTGTAGACTATCTACCAGAACTGCAGGCTGATCGTCGGCCTAACTCGGAATGAGTTTTGGCTTCAGCGTTAGTGACATCGTCACAGCTGGGAAACTTGCCTGGAGCTTATATAAATCCTGCAAGGATGCTCCAGAGGGCTTCAGGAAGATATCGGGAGAGCTTCTGTCACTGCACGCCGTGTTGAAGGAGGCCGAAGGTGCCTTCAAACATAAGATTTCGGCAGCTGGCCGGGAGAGGCTGAGGGTTGTGAGTGGTGGGTGTGTCAGGAGGACCTTGGAGAGCTCTAAGGGTTGGTGAAGAAGTACGATAGACTAGGGATGTCGAGTAAAATAACATGGGATCGGATAAAGTGGGCTAATGAGGATGTGGGGGAACTGAGGCAACGTTTGATAGCGATATAACAATGCTCTCAGCATTTATGAAGTAAGTTGCTATTGTTCGTCTGAAATCCACTCCTAGGATGTATTTAGTGCTGACGATGACAAATTCGCAGCGTCTCCCAAATTCATGTCGAAAAGAAGCTCTAACAGCTCTTGCGGGACTTCCAAGCCGGCAGACACGATGGCTCCGTCATTGCCAGCCAAAAGCCAGACACTATCAATACGGAGGACTAGAAGATGTGGCGAGATATTAGAAAGGGGCTTGAGGAAATTAGAATCACTCCAGACGCCTTTAAGTCGAATAGGGCGTTTATCGTGTAATGGATGGGGACGAATGTGGCTGAAGGGGCATTTGGAGAAGAGGCGGTCGGGGGCGGCCTGGATGGCAGCCGCTCACCCTCCTCCCATAGCGCTGGAGAGCAAGTCCCAGCCTATCAAGACCAAGGAGCCCAAGGATGTTGTGGATCTTCTGTGGTTGCCGCACCAACGGTCGAGTCAAGTCAACGCACAACCGGGTCGATGAGAGCACCTCCAGAACATTCCCGAGCTCCGAGAGCTAGGACTGGAGAACGTATCACCGACTCTACGATGGCCGGCACCACAGCCGAGGAGACACGTCTGAGCAGCCCAATGAGCGGGCGTAGTACTTTGCACCAACCTGGTCAATCGCCCAACTTTCCGCGCTGTTCGTTTGGGTGTTACGTTACAACATTTCCTTGATCGCAGCCATAGAGCGCGATAATGTGATCGAGGTAGAGCAATTTTTGAAGAAAGGCGCCAGTCCTAACTCACGAAATGCAGAAAAACGTCTTGCTCTTCGACTTGTTATCCAAAAGCATGGCTGCAACGGCATGGCAATCGCGCGACTGCTGCTGGACTATGGTGCCAATATTAAGGCGCGAAGCCGCAGTGGTAACTCTCTGCTACACACTGCGGTTAATGAGAAAGACATTGGTTTAGCGCAAATACTGCTGAAAAGGGGAATTAATATCACCGAAAAGAATGCCAGCAATGATACTGCGCTCCACTTGCGGCCGGTGGGGCGGATGCAAGGATGGTGAAACTGCTACTGCAGAATGGAGCAGACACTATGGCTAAGGGCAAGGGTGATGGCACCGCGTTAGAGCTTGCAGTCAAGGGAAAATACGAACTAATTGTGCGAGTGTTACTGAAGGGGGGCTGACGCGACAGCAAGAAAAGATGGTGAGGATATACCCTGTTACGCGTGGCTGTTCAGGGAGGTTCGGTGGAGATTGTACGCCTCATTCTCGAGAGTGGAGCGGATGTCATGGCAATTGGAGCGAAGAGCAAGACCGCCCTTTACGTTGCCCTGGGGGGCGAGAAGCTGGATTGTCCCCATATTCATCTTCACAACTTCCATTGCCACCACCACCGCTGCCACCAGGTACAACTGTAACCCTTTTTGGGGGAGCTGAGACATATCTACTGCCGCCACTAGACTACCCACTATAATAAGGGAAATGAGACTTCCGGACGAAAGCTTTGATTCGGTTACTACTGGAGCATGACGCCGATGCTAGAGCAAGGAATTATCAAAAAAACCCTCGCATACACTCTGCGGTCCATATGAGATCCAAAGCTTTGGTAAGATTACTACTGCAGCATGGGGCTGATATCTTGGAGAAAGGCAACGAAGGGTGAAAAATCCTGCACGCAGCGGATCTACTGGCTACAAGGAGCTGTTACCTATTGGACGTGATCATGAGGGACAAGGATGATAGTAATTTTCTAGATTACACCGTGGCGAAAGGCGATGTGCCCCTAATGGAGCTACCCATCAACAAAGTACCTAGCGATTGGTGAAAAATCATACTCTGCTGCACCGTGCTATTCGAACTGGATCGAGCTCGATGATACGATGTCTCTTACGAAAGAAGTTTAATGTCGATGCGAAGGATGATGAGCAGAATACTGCGTTGCATGTTGCAGCTGCTAAAGGGTTAGGATCGGTGGTAAGGCAGCTTGTCGAGGGTGGTGTTGATATTACAGCAAGAAACACATGCGGGAAAACAGCACTACACAAAGCCGTCGTTAAGGGGCAAGATATGACAGTAAATTTTCTGGTCAAGAAGAGTGCAGACGTTATGGCGAGGGATGACCAGGAAGATACGCCAATGCATCTAGCATCGAGGATGGGCCATGAGAAAGTCGTCTTCGCGTTGATCGAGTAAGGCGCTGGTGAAGCAGTTAAGAATGGACAGAACGAGACTGCGTTGCACCTGGCAGTTGACCAAGGATCCGACAGCGTAGTGGAGATGTTGCTTAATAAAGGTGCAGGTGCCGCGGCGAAGGATGCCCAAGGCAGGGTCGCCTTGCACATGGCTATTGATCGAGGATCTGCAAATATGGTAGAGATTCTACTGAAGAATAGAGCGGACTCCGGCGCAATGGATGGCCTTGATAGGATTCCGTTGCACCTAGCAGCGGGGAGGGGGTCTGAGGAGATGGTAAAGCACCTACTAGCGAAGGGGCCGGACATCAAAGTCAGACACCTCAGACAGGACCGCGCTGCAAGCAGCGGCGGCTCAGGAATCCGCTACAATCGTCGAGTTATTACTCGAGCGTGGTGCTGAATCTACGGCGGTCAGAGGATCACAGCACCTTGCTACACTTGGCAGCCGAGAAAGAATTTCTGAAAGCTGTGGACTCTCTGCTGAAGTATGGGGCGGATGCAAACGCAAAGGACGCGGATGCGGATACGGCGTTGCGCCTTGCTGCTGCTGCAGGATTTGAGAAGGTGGCGTCAGCCTTCACACAGGACAGGGCTATGTTGATGGCAAGGAATCTGGATGGACTCACACCGTTTGATGCGTGGAATGACAAATGGCCAGCAGCATCGGAACGCTTGATATCTCCACTTAGCTGCCTTAGCGATTGTATGAGACCGAGGTTTCGGACTTGTTACTTGACCACTACGCTTGCTGTTGGAAGAGTTCACCTGGCCCGCTTTTTAATCGAGAACGGCAGCAATTTCTGGACTATCTGGTGTTGGCAATCGCTTGCGATTGCGTGTGCGCTGTGTGGTTGGGGCTGTACGAGGTCGTCCACGCCCTTGCTCCTTGGCCCTTAAAGCCTCCCTAGCTTCGCCTACCGTCAATGCCTGGTTCCCTAGTATACGTCGCCGCTTTCTGCCATGCGTAGTTTGCTGCTCTGCTTCGATGGCTCTTTTCTCTGCTTCATCTCATTCTGTAATAGCAATGGTAGTCATTGCGGTAGTGGCAGCTTTATTGGTTTTCGCCCGAATAGTCGTTTTATCCTCTTCGCTAGCTTTTTTCTCAGCCTCGATGCAATAGTTCAATGCAGCGATATCTTTGGGTGTTTGAAAATCTCTAGGGATGTGTGGACGAGGTGGTGTTACTGGCAGAAGAAGTATAGAGCTTTTAAAAGGGCGAAAGGTGTGACCCGTCCAATTAATTCACTAAATAGGGGCTTGATTAAGCACTGTGGTGTGCGATCACGGGCAACTGCCATTGCAGCTTCGTGTTCCGTATGCTGAGAATAACGTCTTCTCTACAGCATTCATTAAAGCCAACTCGTAATCCGTGATCACAATCTTTGGCTCAGAGATCTGCTCATGGTACATTAAAGTACGGATCTCTTTAACTGCCCACATGTAATCCTCCTCGGCCTCAGAAGAAATAAATGCAAACCCAACATAGTATGACGTTTCTAAAGTAGTAGTACTCATGACATTCAAAAGAGGCAAATTGCAGCGGTTTGTTTTATATGTACAGTCCATTAAAAGAACTTCGGGAAAACGCTTAAAAAGTTCAACAGACTTAGGATGTGTGAAGAACAAACGATTGACTTCGCCTGAAATCTTTGTCCCATAACCTATAAACCAGTCCCAAAATGGCTCGGACACACCCCCCCTTGTTCGATACGGGCACACCCTAGCCCACACAACGCCTAGCTACAAGACGAGCTCCATGTGCAAAGACTGCCCCTATGCATCGTAATTTTTTGAGACTTAGTACTACATTTGACATATTAGGCATCAAACTGGAAGTATAATATCATCCTATGCAGGCAGCTTCGGTTTCAACGAGAGATGTTTAGACAAGATATTTTTCGTCGTTCCGATAGGTCTTGGTAGTTGCAAGCATTAGATTTAGTGAGAGGGTCTTGGCTACGCGCACCATGTCCAGCTCCACTGATGTCGAGGAGCATCTACTGTGGTCCGTCCAATTGATATTGCGTGAAGCTTGAATTTTCGCATGGAAGATTTGTATAAGCAAAACGTCTAGTTTTTAATTTTCAGTGATGACAAAATTAAGTGCCTTGGGACTGGACTTAATTATCTACTGGTATTGCGTCGCGCATAGGCTTTAAGCTGTGCACTTGGGGTGTGCTCGTATCGAACATTGGGGGGGTGTGTCCGAACCATTTTGGGGTGTGCAGGTACTGGGAGCCTTTGTCTGGGGTAGGTTCCAGACCGGCTTAGTTGCTCAATTAAGTCAGTACTGGCTGGTGTCAACTTGCAGTGTTCATGGAAAGCAATTGGTGGAGTAGGCTCGTGGTTATGCTCTGGGCATTCTACAGCAAAGATATACTGATTACCGTTGTCGCCGCGTCAAATTGAAGCTTGGAAAGGGCAGTTAGTGCATCGGGAAGATCCTTCACGTTTGCGTTCTTCGTTGATGCCGCTGTCTTGAAAAAGTCCGCCTTTATTACACTGCAGATATGAGGTTTGAAGCTGCCGTTCACCATTAAAGGTAGGATACTTGGTGCGCTTAGAAACGGTTGTATAGCCTTGCATTGCTGCGAAAGTTTAGACTGAGTCGAGACGCTCTAAAACAGAGTAGAAGGATTGACTGGACGGAGGTGGTAGGAGGTCCATTTCGGTAGATGTAAATGGGACGAACAGGAAAGAGAAATTTGCGGGGCACCAAGAACTATAGGAAGAAGGAGCGGTGAGCGCTTCCTTATCTTTCATGGGGAGCTTACGTGGGATGAGCTGGGGTGTGTCCGAACCATTTCGGGGTGTGCGGGTACCGAAAGCCTATAACTTGCAAATGTTCCACTGGTAGATGCAATAGCAAATGGTGCTGATGCAAACGAAGTAATATTAAATGCACAAATCAATGTCATAACCTCCACGATACTTCCTGCATGAATCTTGCTAACTCGAGACAGCAGGATCAAGTCGCCTTCCTACCTAAGGCCTCCTCGTCCCAGCCGGTAGCTCAGGTTGAGCCTAGTACCTAACACAAGAACCCACGACCACGACCATCCGCACCACCCTCGTGGATCATACGCAAGAGGAGAGGTACAATAGTGCAAGTTGAGCGCCTTACAAAGGAGCCCAAACTTGACCGAAGCGAAACGAAGAAGCAAGCAAGAAAAGTGGGCAGGAGAGCTGCAGGGTTGAGGTGGATTTAGACACGATTGTAGTTGATGCATGAACTCAATTTCTATCTGTATCTACATGTGCGAGCTTTATGTCAATTAGAATCTACAGTATATTTTGTGTGCTTTCTGAATGGTATGGCTGTTGTGGAAAGCCATACACTTGGCGAATCGGCTGTACATTTGACATTGTAGGTCACTTGATGACTAGACTCAAACAGATACACTAAATTTAATTAAATATTAAGCACGGCTTTGAAGCACAGTAGTTTCAGGCTCAGACTCTGCTCTTGCAACACATCTGCTAGCCTTCTTTGCTTGCTTCTTGGTCCCACTTCGTCCTGTCTTTGGCTCCTTAGCCAACCGGTCACTGCCAATGGCTGTTCCTGCCCGCTTTCGAGTTCGCTTGGCTGGTGGCGATGGTGTTGGAGTGGAGTTCCCTTCTGTGGCACCTGTAAATGCTGGCGTAGAAGATCGAGAGAAGAGAGTAATTTGGTGTCGCTCTTCCGGTCCAGCCAGGTTCTGACAGCTAAAAACATAGCTAGCATGGTAGCATATAGTGCACTTTACACTGTTCTTGACACGCCGACATATTTTACCAGTGCAACCCCTTAGAACAGCTACAAGAAACTGCAAGATGTCTGCTTGTAGAAGCTTTAGCAGCCGCAGTGTTAAGCGAAATCAATTCGTTTGTGCCACCGGACTCAATTTCTTGCCGAAATGGAGTAGCACAGTCATCAGGTATACGCATTAACTCCTGGGTAGGATACCAGCGGTTTAAGATACCAAATTTTGTTTTTAGCTGGTGGCGATCATCATGAGGTATATCCAGGATAATGCAAGATAGGCGGTGATTGTCGGTAACTGCTCTGTTTGCTCGAGAGACTTTTAATGTGACAATATCGCCTATTCGAAAATGCTCAATATTATCTTGCTGTTCCATACCGCTGAACCATAGTCCGGCGGACTCCTACTCCATACTCCTGAACCTGCTATTCGATAGGGGTATTTTTGTCTGCAGGTGTTGGTTGAAGGGTATGTAGTCGAGGATCAATGGTAGACTCGTCATTGTCTATAAAAAGTTCATTGAGGCCTAGAGTGTCCTCCAAATTAGGTATATCATTATCAGATCCAGCTTCCTCATCTAGAACTTCAGTTATATGGCGAATATAAATGGGTATTCGGTCCTCCCATCGTGCTTGACAGCTGAAAAAGACTTCATAAGGGGTTAAGCCGTTTGGTAAAGCATTGCGAGGCTGCCGATTCATTGCTAAAGCAATGTCTGGCAGAATAATTGCCCAATCGGTGCATCCAGTCTCATTTTTCCTGACCCAAAGTTTAGTTTTGACCACACCATTGGACTGTTCCACTGCTCCTTGTGTCTGAAGGTTTCGAGGCCGGCCATTGACAATTTGAATACTATGACGTAACAACAATGCCAAAAGAGTAACCTTAAATTCCTTGCCGTTGTCGCATTGCAAGATGCGTCGCACACCGAAACAACCCATCCAGCTGGCAATACGATCTGTAACTTCATCTGCATGCTTGCTTCGAAGAGGAAATAAAGAAAAATACTTTGAGAAATGGGTTTTAACATAAAGAATCCACTTGAACTGCCCATTGGGCTCATGACGAAAAGCCATTAAATCAATTTGCACGCGTTCTAAAATGGAAGTAGAAACAATTGGAGTGAGAGGAGGACGGGAGCGGTTGGAGCGGTTAACCACGCAGTTTTGACACTGCTTGACCAGCCAGCTAACCTCTTCCTCAGTAACACCGTAGTATCGCTGGTTCAAGGCTGTAAAAGTCTTGTTTACACCAGCATGACCGAGCCGCAAATGCGTAGTCTTGATACGTTCAAAGGCCTCATAACCACAGACAACACACTTAGCCATTTCATTTCCTTGCGGCTTTCGGAAAAGCTGCCCATCACGAAGAAAGAAATGCTTTAGGGCCTGGCATTTCGCGTTGTGCTGTTTTTGGCGGTGGTCTGTATCTCCGGTGGGCTTTTCGTGTGGGTTGTTTAGCCAGTATCAATAGTCGGATTGTTTTGCAGCATCGGCTCGAGTTCTGTTTTTCTGGGTAGGCTTACTGATGAACAGTTCGAATTGGGTTGAGGTCACTTTGGGGAATGGAGGTCGTGAATCGATAATAGATGCCATTGTTGAGGGACTGGAGTAGATAATATAAGTAACTACTTGCTTGGTGCGTGTAGTACAAGTGTAGAACAAGGCTGTAATGTTGCTTGTAGAGTAGAGAAATCTGTGAGGCATCAGCATCTATTTATGCTTGAGCGTTGAGCTCAAAATATTAGGCCCTATCCCTTCAAAGTTTGGCTGTAGTGGACCAGAGGCGCACTTTACATGCAGCACAGACGAATCGCAAAGCTATACGGGCTGTAGAGTGCTTAATACGCTTTATGAGTCGGCCGGACCATTGATAAAGTGGGCCGCTTTGCGACTGGTCCGTAACACCAGTCGTTGGGGATTATAGGCGCCATTTTACGCCGAGCTGGCGTCTTCTCTCTGCCAAGGAGCCTCGTCAAACAACACGCCTCTTCTCAGGGCACACCTTGAACACTGAGCAGATCTCACAGCTCTTGACTCGCGGCTGCCTCTTGTTGTCGCTGCTAGGACTGGCGGGCTAGAGCAGCTCGGGCCTCTTCTCAAACATGGCGCCGACATCAACGGAGAATTCACTAGGACAACGGCACTGTGTGAGACTTCTAGCCAGGGTGGCGAGGCCGTGGCGCGGATGCTAGTCGAGAATGAAGCCAATGTCGGGGCGTCGAGGGGGGATGGAAAAACAGCGTTGCATCTAGCGGCCGCCAGTGGATATGTTGCAGTGGCGCGGTTGCTAATTGATAATGGAGCCGTTGTGGGTAATAGGGAGGAAAATGGGCGAACGGCGCTGCACCAGGCAGCCCGGTATGGGCAAGAGGCATTAGTACGCCTACTGATTGAGAAAGGGGCGAATATCAGCGCGAAAGACTCGGACGGATGGACAGCGCTGCATTTCGCCGCGTCCCAGGGATAAGTGGCAGTGACGCGGCTGTTGGTGAGTGAGGGAACTGATGCCAATGGTAGTGCGAATGCGGTAGTAAAGGTGTCGGTAGAAAGAGGAGCTGACATTGACGCACGATCGCTACTCGGACTCACAACGCTGCACCATGCAGCCGTAGGGGGACACGAAGGAATAGTACGGATCGTGGTGGAAATGGGGGCTCAGAAAAACGCCCAGAATCAGATTGGAGAGACGGCGCTACATCTGGCAGCCAAGGGAGATCGCCAGTCAGTTGCAAAGGCGCTGATCGGAAAAGACGCTGATGCCTTAGCTACTAACTTTCTTGGAGATTCTGCCCTGCATGTGGCGGCCAGGGCCGGGAATGAGAAGTTAGCACAGTTGCTAGTCGAGGGGGGAGCCAATACTGAGATGTGGAACCAGAGAGGCTCCACCGCGCTGCATCTCGCCGTTTGTGGCAACATGAAGCAGTGGTCCGGCTTCTCATTGAGAAGGGAGCTCACATTAATGTGGACGCAGAGTTAGGATTGACTCCCCTTCACGAGGGTGCAGCAAATGGGGGAGAAGGATTGGTGCGTCTGCTCATAGAAAATAAAGCTGACGTTAATGCACGCAGTGAGCTTGAAACGACGCCTGCAGCATTAGCCGCAGCCAGGGGCCACGTGGAAGTGATCAGACTTTTGCAAGGAACTGGGCTTTCCGGGGCTTCAAATTACATGAAAGAATACAGCTGGTTCCGTGTTGGCTAGCCGAAATCTTCTAGCTTTTCTCGTATTTCGAACGCATGCTCGAGCGTTAGTAACTAGTTAGGCCAAATATAGTAAGTTTTTTTCACACTGGAGATGTGATAGTATGTGATGCGGTTGGAATTTAAAGCTCTCCTGACCGCCTGGTGGGCCTTCGGCGCAAAGTGGTGTTCGGCGCGAGTACATCCAACCCAATTCCGCGCCATTAAAGTCTATCCCGTGACTGCTAGCCCTTTGCGGCGTAGGCTGTACCGTTGTTTGGTCCAAAGGTCGGCAGATGTCTTGGCGCGTCTCGCTTGTTGTTTCCGACACAAAACGAACATCAAGCTTCCACATCATCCACAACAATCGTCAGACACCGAGAATCATCGGTAGGATTCTATCCGAGTGACTTTTGGTGTCTTTGAAGGAAACTAATCGGCTGTAGGTTGTTTTGATCGTGGATTTCCGTCGCATTCTGCCTCATTGGGCTCTCTATCATCATTTGCAGTTCCATCAACCATGACCGGACCTCGAACGGAACTTCGTTGGATCACCGACATAATTAGGGAGGAAAGGAAGATGGAGAAGGCGAAAGGTGGGCGGCCGACTGAATTGAGGTCTGCTCTTCACATGGATGAAGTCGGGAAGGAGAGGTCGCTCGCGGATCGGTGTGATGGGTGTAAAAACAAGGGTTATCGCTGTGTTTACATTGAGGTTCCAACCGAAGGTCAAAAGTGCTCAGGGTGTTACTATGCAAGGAGGAGATGTAGTCATGTGAGTTTCTCGCGGATAATCCACTTGGATCATGGGTCTGTGGCTGAGAGGTGATACGGCGGCTAGGATCCTAGTTACCACAAATCTAGCGGCACTGCGGCTCGAACATCTACAACGCATACTGCAAATGTGCAGAAGCAAACTCGGTTCGCTGGTGTTAATGATGGGTCTCCTTGTACACGTGGTTCCCGCCGGCGAATTGCTACTCGTGATACCGTTAGCATGGGCTCTGCTGAAGAGTTTATTCCGGACGACGGGTTTGTGGAGGAGAGGGATCGCGGACGGAGCAATAAACGGGCCGCTTCTAGACAGGGAGCTCGTTCTAGAAACAGTTCTGTCGAGGCGTTAGGTGGCTTACGCCCCATTCACTCCCGAGATCAATCAATTCCGCGTCGTCCTGCCTTGAAGACATCTAGCACCCGCGATACCCCGGAACTGAGTGGATACGATTCTAGCCCTGTGGAACGTTTCAATCGCTCGAATAACTCCACCCCCTTTGCTCATCACGAGCCAAAGGCTCTACGTGAAACCCAAGCGTTGAGGGAAGAATTCAACCAATTAAAGCGCGGAGTCAAAGAGTTGAGGGACGAAAATGCGGCGATCCGTCAAGTGAATGAAAAGCATACAGCACGCGTTGAACACCTGGAGAAGAGTCACATAGAACACCTTAATGTCGAGCGTGAACTCCGGAGCCAGATCGATAAGCAGGATAATCAAATTATGAAGCTGGAATCACTCACAAGTGGATTGAGGCATGGTTAGGATGACTGGCAATGGGAGTGGATATACCGGACCGTTGTTGTAATGTCAGTTGTGGTCTCGGAAATGGAAAGAAACTTCCGCGTCGATAAATGGAAACGTTCCCGATAAGATGTGGACTTAGTTACCTTCATCATACTTGACTGTGGGGTGCCGAGGCTAGTTGACGTACACTAATAAAATAACGCTACGTTAGTATATTAGGAGCGATGTGGTGACCTCGTGAACCCCGTAATGCCAGGCACAGCCTTCGGAGACTACTCCAGTATTAATAGCGCAGGAGCTCTGTTGTCGACATCGTTCACGTGCGCCACGGCTGTATTAGGATATCCAAGAGTAATCGTAGATGGGTGAAGGTTTATTCCCCGAACCAACACAATACTTCTGGCTACAAATCTCTCCACGAATGGGCCCCTAAAAACTGTCTAGGCTTGCTATATCTAGGCGACATCCCCCCAACAACATGTATTCAGCGCATAGCAGAAACCGTGTCTTGCTCGACTGACCCAAGTTCAAGCGATCTCGCTGTCCAATGTGCGCTTCCTGTTTACCAAGATAAGCCTGGTGATCTTGGTTAGGCAATATACACCTGTCCCGCACGGGAAGGGGAGGAACGATCGGCGACTGTGAAGCTTATATCCAAGCAGACTCAGCGTACTCCTACACACATCGAGCATTTATAACCAACGGGCTCTGCGGTCACATGCGGGCTGCCGCTCTGAATGCAGCAGATACCTAGTACGATCGATGCGGGCTAGAAATGCTCACTGACAAAGAGCTCGGCTCCTGTAGCGTCGATGCGTTCCACCATCTGAAATTCAGCCAAGCGTGCACCAGTTGCTCTATCTTTTTCCCCGCCTAGACGGATTTCTTTGTATGGCGTCGGGCGAATCGCGGTCAAGAAAGTAGGGGGCAGGTGTTGGGGCCGGGCGGGCTGCTTACATGTTAGCATCTAAAGGGCAGAGGGACTTGATTGACGTGATGTATTTACCCATGGTTCCCCCGAAAGTACACTCCACCCTAGCATAGAAACACCCAGAACACTTCTGACACTCACCTGCGTGGCTGACATAGACGCAGCGGAATCCTCTCCCCGCGCAGCTAACGCAAGGTTCTTGCAGCGGCTACTCCGTTTTGAGTTCTTCCGCCTGGAGAGTTAATTTCAGTTCTGCTCAGCAAAGTCCGGACGTTGCATTTTATAGCTTCTGGCGTTTCAACTATGATGACGGTGACGCGGCTGAGGTGGACTAGAGGTTCGGCTATGGCTAGGTGGGCAGTTAGACTAGACTGGATAATCAGTCCTATTGAATCAGCTCCGGGTCGTCTGGGAGATGGACCCGGACGAAACTTACGCAGCGAGGAGGTGAGGGTCGCAGAAAAACGGCAAGTCTTCCGAGGTGGGTGAGCTGTTGGAGTTGGTAGTTGTGAGTCGAGAGCTAGGCCAAACATCTGAGAGTTTGGATGCTAAGTGAGAAATGAATTGGGCTTAGCGAGAATTTGAAACTCCAAATTTGGGGATATATACGCCCTACGGAGTATCCATTCGAGCTGGGAGTTTAGGATCTGGTGCAGCTGCCGCCAAAGTTTTTTTTACGCAGAGAAGTGGTTATTCTATCTATCCTACTCAAGATTACATCCGATGAACTCTGATCCGTAAAATTCCGGCGGAATTTTCCTCGCACGAGCGCTTTTGTCTTTCGGGGTCTGCTTAAGCCGCATGTCGTTGCCATTGGCTAGCACGCGTAGCCTTTATGAATTCTAGCCGATCCTGAGTTCTGCTCATTGGATGCTAGGCTTCTCTCCCAGGCGCGGAACCGCATCAAATGCCGAACAGTTGAGCGTCCATCCCAATGCAACTCGTCGTGAAACTGAATTTCTCCTTGCAAGACGCCCACTACTTTCTTGGCCGGGAATCGCCGTCTTGGTCGGCAACAGGTTTGGTCGTTGCGCGGACCTCAGCCTTACTGCCCAGACTATGCCCAGAATGGCAGTGCATTCTTGGCGCGTGTCGCTTGCTGTTTTTCATTCTTGGCTCACCAACAGGAAACACCATGCCAACGCTGATTAAACGAAAAATAGACTCATTCCACTCCCGACACCCACGGACGGGCGATGCTGCGTTCTGGGCGGATAACAATTTGAGTAAGACCGCACAAGGCTAAAACTCGGCGGCAACGGTTGTGATACAGGATTAATGGGCCAAGCTGGCTCCTGGTCCTGTAGCTTGGAGAAATGAGCCATCGAGCCAAGACACTCTCCAGGAATTTCCGTGGACTACTCCCAACTTGGCGAAAGCGGAGAAGGAATGTGGGCTGTTTGATAGATTGACCGTCCTGCCATAAATAAATGCGCGCATCTTGGTTCCAAGCCGCTGTTGGTTAGGGGATTGGCGTGCTTCTCAGAAGGCTGCAAAGACATAAAGACAGCTAGGTCTCCCGCTTCAAGTTCAAATACGTTTTCATACTTGGCGGTTTGCTGACTCTCTTTCTATCGCGCATCTTGGTAACTAGTACCTTCGTTTTTTACTCTCACTTGCGCACATTGTAAGTCTACCACGCTGCGTATCAACGGTATGTTAAGATGCTGACTGATCGCTTTCATAGCGCTCCAAAAGAATATTGTTCGCAATGTTCAAGCTTGCTACGGTCGCTAGTTTCCTACTGGCATCTGCACTGCCAGCTCTCACGTCGGGGAATACACATGCCGCGCGAGCGGATACGGCTAGCTGTCCAGCGCTTCCCCCGTCCACCGGAGGCCGCAAAATCGGCATCGTCATCGACAGCTCTGGGTCAAACTCCCAGACTGACCCTAACAACCTCCGAATCGTCGCTGGAAAATCCTTCAACAGCGCCCTCATCACCGCCGCCAAAGCCGGACCCAGCGGCAAGGCTGACCTCGTCACAGTAGTCGACTTTGACGGCTCCGCATCCGTAATCTACCCGCTCGGTGACCCCGCCGGCGCTTCCCCGTCATTTGATACTATCGACTCATCCGGCTCCACCGACATCGCCTCCGGCGTTAAAGCCGCAATCGACGAGCTCACCAAGAATCCCCAGGATCCCACAGCTCACCGCACGGGAATCATCGTGCTAACCGATGGCGAGGATTCGAGCATCACAGAACTAGTCTCGGAACTCAACAGAGCCGCCACACTCGGTATCCGCGTTGCATTTGGCTTCCTGTCTCAGCAGCCTCCAGCCAGCGAGGCGAACCTACTAACTGCCATTCTCCAGACGGGTGGTATCTACAGCACCATCAATTCAGCTGAAGCGCAGCAGAACTTTGTCAATCTTGTCCTTGCCCACGGCGCGACCGACCAAGACTCCGCTAGCGGCGCTGCCAACGGTACTGGCTTCTTGCTGCCCGGTCTAACAGTCGCAGGCAACGTCTCCTCCTCCTCTGGACCCAAGACTTTCACATACAACGCCCAAGCTGGGGAGAAGCTCAATTTCACCGTGTCCACCGTCGGCGGCGGAAAACTGGATGTCGCACTACGGGATGTTGGGGGCTCGAAGGACATCAGCACCACCTCCACAGACGCGAAGGGTGAGGCCTTCCTCACCTTCGATGCTCCGGGTGCGTTGCAGCTAGGTTTGGCTGTATCTACGACAAACGCGTCGACGAGTTTGTTTACCGTGGGGCTAAACTCGAGTTTGAGTGTTGGGAATTTCACTTGTGGGATTCCGATACCCCCTCCAACTAAGTGAGTATACGCTGCGTCCCTTTTCTCTTCTGAGCTGGTGAATGAACTAACATGAAACTGCCAGCACGTCCACACCACTACCTAACGGGACGATCCCATCGACACCAACCCTGCCTCCCGTGTTTACCGGCGGTTCAATGTCTGGGGTCAACACTCCCCACTGGTTTACTTCGCTAGCCCTCTTTTCAGTGGCGTATCTTGTGTGCGCTTTCGCGGGGTTCCTACAGTGAAACCAAATCACATCTTCGGGAGAGACAAGAGAGTTAGGATGCCATGCGAAAAGGCGGTATGAGCTGAACGGAATATGGGAATTGCAATTGCGGTGCATTTTTCTTTCTTCTTTCCTGGGGAAGAGGGGAGGAGCCCAATACTTGATTGGTGTGTAGGCCACGGTGTAGGCCACGCTGTTGGCAGTCAGACGTCGGTGCTTCTAGCAGTCCCGCTCATGCCAAGATATAATGCAATTCTTATGCAGTTTATGTGACTTTTTAAGCATAAATCGTGATTGCGGTATAGCGTACGTTTTCGCTTGGCGCATTGTAAATATCGGATTGGCTCGTTTATTTCGGCCCAATCGATTTCGGCGGCCACAACAAAGCCTCCCGTAGTTCCCACATCGCACAGGAGTGCGACACCGTCAATCCGGCATCGCGTCGTGTCGGTGAGATCCCATATAACTTACATTTCACGCGCCACCATACGCACGTAATCTCGTGATTCGGACTCGTCACAGGTCGGTCGAATAACACTTTCATTCTCGCCGTTCACCGTGCGCGGAATTATGGTTGCAACCATGACTCCGGGTGAGCTCCTCCGAGGTTCTGGAAAGATGGATAATATCCCACCAAGCAGTTCACGACATGGCCTACTCCGGAAGATGCTCGCGATTGAGAAACACGGACGAGAGATGTTTAGCCGCGACAAGTGTAACTGTTGTCTCCGGATGGGATTCGGTGTCTCAAGTCGGGTGATGAGAGGGTTGGTTACCAGAAGTGCTCAGGCTGCATATATTACGGCACAGCTTGTTCCTTTGCGAGCACTCTCCTGGTGTACAGAGCTAAGATATACATTTCACTGACTCTGCCACTAGACTGCCACAATCAGCCCAATTCCTATTACTACGAATCACTCCTCTTACCGAAAGAAGCGGGAACGCGCCGATTCACCATTTCGCAGGTCATCCGGGCGAAAACACAAGGATTCTCGATCCGGTTATGGCAGTCAGCGTACCGTAACCCTCTAGGATTCCGGTGAGGACGAGGAATGGATACCTCCTGTTAAAGGCGAACCAGGGTTGGGCAAGCGGGCTTCTCCCCAGAAACCCCCGCAAGGCGCGTCCCGGTCGCTCCAGGGATTATCCGCTCTACAGCAGCGTACGATTACCTTCCGGGCTGAATCTACCAAGTGTCGACCTCAAGGATCGGAGATTGTTGTTCGTCTCAAAAAGGAGCTGAATGGGGTGACAGATACAGCGCCAAAGGGTGTACGCGAAATAGTAGCTGAAGAGGCGAAACCGCTAAAGAATCACGCAGAACGGATGGAGTTCGCCTTGGCGATGAACACGACAACCACCGACGAGCTTCGAGGGATTATCGCGGCCCTTGAGACACGTCTCATTCGAGCAGAGAAGGTCGTAGGGGACACTGTAGCTAAGATGGAGGTTGTGGGTCAATTCAGAACGAGAAGGTACTATGTTACGGAGCAATGCTCCTACTATTGAGAGACAGCGCAAGAGGGTAGGTGACCTGGAGCACCGCCTCGGGCTAGGTTGAGCTCCGCTCAGACTCTGATAGTCCGGCGGACTCTTTAGGATATTGAAGTTTCCGCAACCCCGGCACGGTGGCATATTATGCACGATATGTGTACTTGGCTGAATGTTGGAAAGCCCGAACGGAGACATAGTTAGCTGGTTTGGGAGTCCTCGTCTAGCTCTGGGTGTCTAATGCATAAAGAGTTTCTTTGATGTCTTTCCCCCTGCGCAGTGATGAATGTTTGATAAACTCCAAGCGGCTAGGCGCGCGGGGTAGGTTAGAAACAATGGCAATTGAAAGCACAAGTCTGATGGAAACGACCTAGAAGATCTTGAAGCCATATTGCCAAAGACTTAGTGCGATCTTCGTGCAATTGATGCAGTATGGTACACAGTAAATCGTGATGCAGTCAGTATTCGCTTGGCATATCTTAAATATCGGATTGGCTCGCTTATTTCCGTTCGATCTACTGTTCATTTGGCAGTCACAACAAACGTTCCTCAACTTTGGAATCGCACATTAGGAGCGCGACTGCATCAACGTTGCGCAGATCCACAGGTAAGACCCTGGAAAGCCCATGCTCCACAAAATGGGTAGCTGATATCACGTTTTCAAGTTGTCGTAGGCCAGTGTAGCTCTTTTGTGAGTATTCTACATTCCAGGCATCTCGAGGTGTAGTCTCAGACTACTGACTGCTGTGACTAGCACGTATCCTCCGGCGCAACACCAGCTACCCTCCAGCGATCCTCCCGCCGGATGAAGCGCGAACGTTCCTCTTCCTCATTCTTCCACACTTCGTCATCTCCGGAACCTAGTCGGCCTAAACGCAGATATCTCAAGCGCGGTCGCTCTAGCTCTCGCACGAACCGCCATCGCCGTGGATTTGACAGTGATGAGGATGGTGAACCTCCGATCGAATCTGAAGCCGACCTCGGCCGCGGCACACCGGCCGTGGCTTTGCCACACCGCACACATGGGCGGAAGACGCACTCCCCTACACATGTTATCGGGAAGGCAGAGAATACTTTGATAGCTGTTCGGGCGTTCGTGGCGGCCGAAGTAAAACCGCTCATGGACAGCGTGGAGAAGGTCAGAGTTGCTTTGTCTACGAGCGTTACTACCACGAATGAACTAGGCCAGGCTGTCAAAGACCTGGAGAAGCGCCTCGAACAAGCGGAGACGACTGTAAGAGAAGCTGTGGCTATCAACGTCACCACTGCGCGTGATCTACGCCCGACGATCGGGAGCCTGCAGACACGTCTCACGGATTCTGAGAAGGCACCGAAAGAAGCTGCGACTACGAGCGCGGCCACCGCAAGCGAACTCCGCCAGGCTATTGGGAGTCTAGAGACGCGTGTCACAGATAGCGGGAAGGTTGCGAAGGAAGCCGTGGCAATGAACGCCACCGCCATTGATGAGCTACGTAAGATTACTAAGCATCTAGGGGTCCGCCTCACTTAAGAGGTAAGGGCTGCGGGGGGAGCTTCCCGCTTCGGCGGGTCGTTAACGATCTAGAGAGGCGCCTTGGCAGCACTGAGCTTGTGGGCCGTGTTGTTCAAGATTTGGAGACTCGTGTTGGCAGAGCTGAGGCTCACATTAGGTCACAGGTGCGCCTGGAGTAGGGACTAGGTAACCCTGTTGTCAACGCTGTAACTTTTTCTAAGAGTTCGTTGCTTCTATAGATAGTCTAAACGAACTCCTAGCCTTTAGGCTGTGACGTCCTAAGCTTCACAAATCAGGGACGCCTCGGTTGCCAATGGCCTAGACCATGGGTGATCGCTTAACTACGCAAAGCCAAACTAGTTGAGCTGGTGGGGGCCTTTGATGAATTTGCAGTTGGCGAAGTTGAGGGTTTTTATATTCCCATATCTAATAATGACATTGACAAGCCTTTGCATCCTACCGTCCAGACGTCTTCCGTCCTCTTGGTGAGGTGTAGCCTACTGCGTAGGGTACATAACAATACTGAGACAACTCAAAGCCGAGAACTCCAGTGCCAACTTCCCCTCCGCAAGTTACTCTTCGCCACGCACCACGACTGCTGCGCCTTGCAGCCAACTAAGGGGCCCCCTGTAAAGCTCAAAAGGAAAAACACGAGCAACTAGTTACCCCATCCGCCCACCCTCCCAACCGTCACCCCAATCTCCCCCGCCCACCCTCTCCCCAAAAACAAATCCCTCGGACTCACTCCCCCACTCCCACCATTCCCCCCACAAATCGTCGCTCCCACGCAAACATTCACCCCACAACACGACTGTACAGCGCAAATCTCCCCGGACCCGCACTGTGTGCTGAGCTGGCACTGGACTAGCCCATCGCAGGGCGTCGTGCCGTCGACGCAGAACCCCGTCCCCTCGGTGGTGGATGCGCAGACGCATGTCCCGCCTGGGCCGCATGGGGTGAAGGTGTCGCAGGTCTGGCCGGTGCAGGAGTTTGAGGTGCAGGCGCCGTTTTTGCAGATGCCGGTTGGGCACTGGGTTGGGAGTTTGGGTTTGGTTAGTGAATGGGTTTTACATGGAGAAGGGGAGGGGGTTCTAGCGAGCTAGCGATAGATAATGTGTAGGGAGACTACGTACCTTGTTTCCACAAGCTCCACAGTTGTTCGGGTCCGTAAGGAGATCCCCGCACGGCTTCGGCATGCTGCAGAACTCTTCAACGAGGCTCGAAATGTCGGACAACACCGGCGTATGATCGAAGAGGTACGCCACGCCCAAGTTGCACGCCGTGCCCGCGGCGATGATAGCGAGGAACTCGAGAGGCGGCTCGAGAGCGCTACCCGTCAGGATGGCAGTCGTGCACGCCTCGACCAAGTCAGCGCCCAGGATCTTGTTGACGGCGTTTCCGGCGTAGTGCGTGCAGATTGCGTTTGCGATCTCAGCTACGAAGTTTTCTTCGAAGAGGGCTTTATTCGGGTCGGTGGCCGTGTTGAGCTTGTTGCCGACGTATTCGGCGAGGGCTTTGGCGATGTCAACCCAGGTCTCAGCAAGTTTCTTGGGGTCTGCGGTCAGGGCGGTGCTGCTGGCCCTTCGGTGTATGAGATGTTGGGAGGTCGTGTTTAGGTCGTCGGCCGAGAGGGCAGGAGGGACAGTGTCTCTGCGAATTGGTAGATCATCATTGGGTTGGCCATATGCAGCAGAACCTTGGACGAAGAGCATCACGGAAATGAGAAGGAGCAAGGCGATTGCAGCCCGGGATGGACGGCGAGGAGGCGCCGCGCCAGTGAATTGGATTGGGCTTGATGGCGTTAGACTTGAGGATACTATGATGGTTGCATTCTGATACGGTGCTGGGCTTGAACCTGAGGAGGGGGAGGAGCCTGGTAAAGAAGAACTGACTACACTACTAACAGTTGTATTCGTACTCATACTCGCAGTCGTATTTGAAGCCTTGTTTGATGCACACGGGTCGTTGCCTGGATCGATAACCTCGGACTTTGTCCCCCCAGTTGTGCCGTCACTGGTGACGATAAAACTTCCACAGACGCCCAGGTTGATATTCTGTGTCACCGCTACAACAACATGTTCTTGCGTGTAGGTAAAGTCGGACGTATAATTGGAGGGACCGGGACAGGTGACTCCATTGTCACAGGAAAGCTCTGCGAGTTCCCCGCTGGGGGCGGTCGTACAGGTGGTGTTTGCAAAGCCGTTGAGGTCTACACAGCTCGGCCCAGAGCAGGTGTAAGTGAGGGAGAAGTAGTCGCCGCAAGCCGTAAATTTTCCCTTCGCGGTAGTAGTAGTCATCGCGGGGAGCTGACACAATATCTGAAAACTGGGACAGTCGGACGGGGTTATGGATGACCAAAAACTTTAGGGATGAGGCCCATGGATAGGCCTATTTAAGTAGACATTTCCTACGCGTTTCCTAGGCTCGGGAGAGCCTTGCGACCGGGCCAGATGCGAGTAGCCCAGCTCACGCAGCGCTCAATATTCTCAGCCTTAAACTTTTTCCTGCTTTGACCAGGCAGCGCAGGGAAAAAGGAACGCGGCTCGACTACATTTGATTCCCATGATATGGTGTTAGCCAGTTGCGTAAAAGAGGGCCGCCATCGCACAAAAATCACGGACGGCATAAAGATAACGGAAACACGATGATAGGACCCTAGAATGCATCAACCCTCGCTTGTGGTGGTGCAAGCTAAATAAAGCCCGTTCCCCCCCGGTCCTGAGTGTGAGGGTTGTCCGAAAGACGGGGGACAGAAAGAACTGGCGCTTTGAGCGGGGTAGTTGATGCGGAAAATAGAAAAGGCGCAGCCAAGTAACTTTGACCTGGTGGCGTTCGTGGGCCGAGCGCGTGTGGGAAATATTGATCCCGCGTCAAGGCCGACAGCACTGCTAATCTAGTTATGCGATCTGAAACGAAGCGGGACGTTCCGCCTAACGAGCCTCCTAGCAATAGGTAAGGCTGACTAGTGAAGGTGCCTGACACTAGGCGAGAGATATCTAACCACAAAGTGGACGCCAGTGACAAACTGCGGGGTTTTTTTGGCGATCGACATGTAGTGTGTGGCCTTTTTGCAGCCGCCCGCTGAATGTTGTCATGGCCTTTTCAATGGGCAGAAAAAGGTCCGAGCTTTGATCAACCGCATGAGAGCACCAGCCAATAGCATACGAAATGCATACAGCCTTGCCAACTACGCAAACTCTATACGCGCTGCCTAGTTGACAGGATTCGAATTAAAAGCCGCATCTGTGGGGTGACCATTGCGTTCTAAACATAGATCTCGATTTTGATGTCTGCGTTAGACTACCTAGTCGGCATGACCTCGCAGCCTTTTCACATCCGCCTCATCCCATTTTAAATGCCCACGGTGAGAATAGTGTACAATCTAACGAAGGGCTCAGAATGTTTTCCAAGACCGCGAACGTGTTGACGCTTCGTCGATAGCTTGGTGTGGCACGATCGTGGTCAGACCAGTTTACAGTGGTTGTAGGCCCACTGTGGTATTTGCTACTAGATAGTGTAGTTGCGAGGTCTGATCAACTAGAGGAGGTTCTCCGCTAGCGGCGCTGCCACGCAGATGCCTTCGGTTTATTTACCAGACCGAGCGGCGATACAGGGGCCAAAGGGATAAAAGCGCAGTTGAAGTGGACATTGTTATAATAACGCAGTTACTGGAGAATATAGACCACATAATCATTCGGTGTAGAGAGAACCACCTCGTACCTCGCCCTCGCCCTTAAACGGACCTCTACTCCGCCCCCCTCCAGGCTTCTATATACCCTCCCGCCCCACCCTAGTATCCCACCCTCAAGCTTACCCCCCTCCTAGACCCAACCGCTCTCCGGTCCCCCAACAGCCCCATATGGCCCTCTCTCCCCAGCTCCAGCATTCGCGCTCAGCCTCCCCCGCACCTGCCTACTCCAATCCCCAATAACACGAGGCTGGCTAGGGGGAGACGGATTCGACTCGCTGCTGGGGGCTGCAACGCAACAACTCTGTTAGCAATCGCTACTCTGACTCATCTGCAATGCAACTTCCTCAACATATACGTCTTCTTTCTGCGAATCCCATGGTCTATATCAATATGTAAGGCTCTGCTTAGATATTTACAGATGCATGAATTTCGTCAGGCGTAGACACAGAGTCTGCAAATGGCACTCGCTTATGCAGATCACGAGATTCAATCACCGACAACACTTCCATCAACACCACAGCAAATTCAACGGAAAAATTTGATTTTTATCGAACCTGTAGGCACTCCATAGCCTATGGACGTGTCCTCTAATTTCTTCCGTTTCATTGCTACATATGGCCGTTGTGGTAAGGAACGGACGTTAGCTCAAGTCGAATTCGTCTCTCCAAATCCGTCTCTCGAACCCGTCTCACCCTAGCTAACCTCCCCAATAACACCCCTCGAGCCGGGCGAAACGCGTCATTCCCTCATCCAGCTGATTGGCATTCCAGGCCTTGGTAAGCCAGTGAAGTGCAGCAGCGGCTGAGAGCAAACAATCAACCGCTACAACTAGTCAGCCATCTAGCTGCTGGCCTCACGGTGTACGCAGCAAGGGCGCAGGGGGCGGGGTCAGTACCGCCTGTCTCGCTTTTGCCCAGTACAGCAGGTACATCTGCTGATAATGTGGCGTGAAATCCAGGGGTGGCTTAGGTCAGACAGAGAGCCCATCAATGCTGGGACTCTTCTTTCCACGGTCGTGCTCCTTATATAACTCCGCTAAGGGGGCTTGAAGCGCCGGTATCTGATTGAGCAGCTGTGCGACAAGGCTAGCGAATATGGCGGGTACGGTCTGGCTGTCTTGTTGTTTGTAATTGAAATAGACGTGGCCGATGGCGTCGATGCCGTGTACTTCACCGCTCGAACCTACATAATCCACGACAGCAGACCTAAATCCGTCAGCTGACTCCGGCAATTGCACACCGTTCGTGCGCAACAAACTTAGCATTATCAAACCCACTAAAAGTACATCAGGACCGTCTTTCCTACTCCAGCTAATCGTTGTGAGCGCGGAACGTAGAGATGCGACACAGTTCTACTCACAAAATCCACGGCACCAGAAGAAAGGCCGTCGTTTAGGTTGAGCAACCCATGCGCAGACCTCACCGACAAACCACTGTCCTGTGTTTTCTTGACGGCGCTGCCTTATTGCTGCGTGTGTCTCATTATAAGACAAGGGCGGTAGCCAGCTCACGATCTTGTCGAGAGCCGATTCTCCGAGGCCTAAAAGCTGCTAGATTAGGCGTCCCTCGCCTCCGGTATAAACAAAGGTAGGCTATTCTATATGGCTTACTAATGTGGATAGGGCCGCCTATTGAACTGACGTTGCCTTGAAAGACGGGGCCTCCCTCAGAATAAATCGTGCCCGCAAACCGGCATCCACCAAGGCTTAGCGATGGCTCCCGATCGCACTGGCCCACGCCAGATTTTGTCGCGCGGGTCTTTGGATGCCGACGAAGGGTAAGGCGGCAGTTCGCTGGGGCGTGGGGCCCCCGAAGTTGTTATCGCCGCACAACTAGTAAATATCAGGTCTGATGAAAACTGCAAATTAGCCCGGACAAAGCTGGAAGAGTCGAAGGATCTGACGTAAATTAAAGAGCGATTTCAGCTACCCTACCCGCCCCGGAAGAGACTGCCTTGCGCGACATGCATACCCCGCTCGCGCTGAAGGGGCTGTGCTTGTGCGACTCCAAAATGCGTAGTATCTGTACACCCACCCCGTCTAACTGCAGTAAGCGATATACGTGCCCCGTCGCTGGTGAACCCCAATATCCACAGCGAGGGCGACTTCTACTGCTCAACCGCCGCTACCGTAACGATGCTTCCAGGCCCTTACTCGGCTCTGGTTGGCTGTCGTGAGTCTCATTATAAGAAGTCACGTGTTTATGGGCAGACGGAGCTTGGAGGAATTTGGAGGGCTGGCTCGGTTCTCGATGTGGCAATGCCGAAAGCTGGGTAACCGTGGCAGGGGCCAATCCGATTATCAGGCTACCAAATCGCTCCGGATACAAATCCTTTTCAAAATCCACTCGCTTCGTTCAGGGAGTAAGGCATATGTACATCACTTGACTTTAACCGCCATATCACTTACTTTCCCCAGCCCATAGATGGCATCAAACAACAAGATCGAGAAGTAGTTGATACCATGTCGGTTCAATGGCAATGCTCTCCGACCTACACCTCCGAAGGATTTCGATTATTCTGCGGCGGGCAGCTTGAGCACCCTCACCCTCAAAACCCTTTTCATCTCTATTTGCTTGGAATTCGAGCTTGTTCCTCTGAAGTGCCTCTTCAGCCATCATAGTTCGGGCAGTGGTGCGAATTATATCATCGGTATCTTCAAGGATGGGCCGTTCGGTGTCCCATAACTTGGCATCGGCAGAATGCCAGTCGCCATCCTTTGAAAGTTGCAAGGCTGCTGTGTACTCGCTCCACCATCTCTTCTCTCGTCCGTCATGAATGCTTTCAAAATCCCATCCTCTGTTTCGCGATGCGGCCAACAACTTATTCGTTAGGCCTTGTTGTACTTCACCTTTGTACATCTTAACGGCTGTATAGATAGGGAGCTCTCCGGAATGGTCAGCTTGACACGGATCTGCACCACCATCTAGCAGAGTCTCAACAATTGCCTTAGGGCTTGTAAAACAGTTCTTGGCATTCCGCAGCAGCAGCAACAGAGGAGTTACCCCATCATCATCCGCAATATTTGGGTCGGCTCCGCGGCGCAGAATAATCGTAGTGGCATGGGATAAGTAGGGAGTACTGACCCTCATAAGCTGGTGTAACAGAGTCTCCCCATCGGTTCTTCTAGCATTGACGTCTACCATTCTACACATGAGGTAGCCCAGTTCCGGATCGCGGTTCGGTAAGAAAATGCAACTTTTCAGAAGAAAGCCGACAAGTGATTCATTGGCCCCACTTTTGTGTCCGGAGAAGCCCCTCTGTCCAAGAAGAGCCTAACCTCCTTCGCGTTGCTCAAGCCTGGGCGCCTCTTGTAATCAGCGAGAAATTTTTTGCGGTTGTTGAGATATATTTCGAATGGGAGACGGTTCGAACGATCGCGCAATTGAACATTTGCGCCATATTCGAAAAAGACCGTTAATAATGAGGAATGATTGTCACTCATATTTTTTAGGAGTATATGAAATGGTGAGTCACCAGCCGTGTTGAGGGCATTAACATCCGCGCCGCATTCCAATAACTTCCTTATTACTCGGCATTCCATCGGCTTCTCGCACATGAGTGCAAGATGGAGTGCAGTGTTTTGGCAGCTGTCTGTGATAGAGAGGTTTGGGTGGCTATCTAATAACATGGACAGAATCGGTGTTAAGTCAACGGATAGGTGGAGAGGGGTTTGCCCTCCGTTCCGCTGTAGATCAGGCGAAGCTCCATAGCGTAGTAAAAGTTTAATTATATCGTCCCGGGTTGTTGTGTCTGCCGATCCAGCTCTCGTATCTATCCTCAATGATATTGCAAGATGCAGCGAGCGGTCACCCAGAGCGTCTGGTATGTCTACTGCGGCACCCAGAGATAGGAGTCGTTTCACCTCCTGCTTATTGTTGTTGACGACCGCTCGATGAAGACTGGTACGGCCATCGCTATCCTGACCGTTCAGCGACTCGTTGGGGTAACTCACGAGAGGCTCCTGCGTTAGGGAGGTTCTGGTTACATCAGCCCGCGCACCAGGTGCAGGGTCTGTGTGGAGTGTTGGAGTCCCAGACGTCCACTGGCCGTCGTTCGGCAAGTATGAGGTTGAAGGGAAGCCCCCAAGCGACGAATATTCCCTAAACGTATGTACATTAGGGATAGTCTGCGCGAGCGGAAGCAATGTGACTTTACGTATACCCGGTAACGTCTCCTGTAAGGGCAGTCCTGAAGTCGGCAGCGCCCAAGAATTCCTGAGGCTGTGGAACGTCTCGATGGGGCTGCGCTTCTTTCCTCTTGTATCCCCAGGTGTTAAGTCTATTTCGGTAAGATCTTATGCTATATCTAAACGTTAGGCTTTATTAAAGACCCCCATGCGAAAAACCGCAGGCACTCACGACGCGTCGAAGCGGTGTCTTCCTTTCATCAGCCTTTGCACCTCGGCGAGCGGCTTTCGCTCAACGACGTACAATTGATGAATTTGGGCCTTGTGCTTCGCCCAGTTCTTTGGCATAACTTAAGTAGAATTGTGCGGTAGTGTCCCCAGAAATCAGAGTTGAAAAAGGGTAATTTGCGTCTTCTCGTGCCGGCGTGAAGTCGAGTCGGGAGTCGAGGAAGGTGGATGGGTGGCCACGCCCCGCGACCGAGTTGCCTAGGCAAACTGCACTTGCGTGGAGCGAGGCCAAAAGCAGCGTAGCTTATGCGAACCGTTTGCCCTGGTGTCCAGCATGACATGAGTTCCCACCCCCACCAAACCTGTGTGGACAGCGCGAAAAGCTGACCCCCTGCAAAGCCGTGCAGCCGGATTGGACTACGCTGCACAGTGCAACCTGCACAGTGCAAGTTCACAGTGCAGCGGCGAGCGAAAGTCGGTACGGATCAGTGCACCCTAAGCAGATGCATCATTCAATCTTCGTCACTAAAATAACTAACATTTTGTGCAATTTGCACAATCCAAATGCACACTCTATTGCACCACCATCTACATGCGTCCAGGTATGCCATTCTTTCCCGCAATGCCATACTTACTGAGCCCGCCATAAATTGGACAGACTCGCCGTTCTAATCGCCTTCAAGCTCGCGTTAGTTAAATATTTTTTATTCCCAACTTTCTCCGCAAAACCATCGAGTTTGTTCCTCACCACACAATACACCTCCATTCGTCGCTAAAGTTGACTCTCGGTAGCCCCCGACAACAGTCGCTCCGCCACGTATGAATTTACGGCCATGAGCTCACGTCGAGAAAACTCACTAGCAGTTCATGATAACTGGTATGTTCGTACGTTCGCTCGTTTCAAGTTTTCCTTAGCTTGCGCCTTATAGTAGATCGTTCCACAATCGTCCTACAAAGTTAATAGGCAACTTGTCGATTCTGCAACTCGGCCACAATCGCATCTCAAAATCCTCGCTGCCACCCTTGCTAACCAACACGAATTTAGTGATCGGAAAGCCCCCAACGATACAAAAACCAACGCTCAACCAGCCCAAAATCCTCCGTCTACCCTTCCGCTCACTGATCAGAACCTCTCCGATCACAATATTAACATCGACAACAACGGCGGAGTCTGCACGGACGAGCAAATTCGCTTGCGCGAGACGCTAGCCGGTTTTGGCATAGACTTGTCAAAGCCAGGGTTCAATAAGATCGGGGAAAGATACAACGGCATGACACCGATGGAGAGGTTCGTCAACGGGGCTTAGAAGGGATAAGGCTCTTAGGACATGGCGCATGTGCTACAAGATGGGCTAGAGAATAAAGGCGCTGGATAATGCGTGTAGTTAACAACTTTTACAATATCCTGTCTTGTTTTCAGTCGTGCCTTTACTTTAATAGGGACCCTCGGGGATGTGCGGATATTTCGCTGGGGTAACAAATCCAACACCACAAATATGCAACAACGGTGCGCAAAAACTGGCCTGTATGTTAACTAAACCGCCTGAAAGGCACCAGCTGCAACAAATTCCCCCGAACGATCGTTGTCTTACAACTGCCAAAAGTTGCAACGGCTCAGTGCCTCTGGTGAACCGGTGGACTAAATTGCCGACGCGACCGACAAACGGAGAATCAAGCGCCTTATAAATTTGCGAAGCGCAACTTGATATAAATCGATCAAGCCTTGACATGTAGAGATCCCCCAGAACTGTTTATGTATTTTACACACTTTATCGAATTACCTTCCAACTTGTGGCGTTACCGTTGGGCTAACCGTCGTGCACTAAGTATGGATTACGCTTGCCTCCCACGAGCTTGACTACTTTTCCGAGGGCAAAAAGCGAATTGTGCCAAGATTGGCTCAGTGGGCTAAACCATTTCGGGCCAAGTGGGTCCTCGCTACAGCTCAAGAGCGCTAAACCCTCTCAGGGTAAGTGGCTCCTTTGCTGCAGCCAGACGGCTATACCCTTTCAGGGTAACCGGCCCAGCTGTAGCGGGAGAAAGGAAGCTCCACATTGCAGTTCAAAGATGCTCGTTGGAGTTCACCAAGGCCGGGGCAATTGATTTTCTAACTCACTTGTATCAGAGGAGTACTCTTCAAACACGTATCCGTAAATAGTTGTAATCACGTGATGCTCAAACACCGGCACTGTAAATTATCGTTACATTGGGAGGTGCTCGAGCCAAGGAATAATACTTTTTGGCGGGGAAGTTATTCTTGTGCCCGGGTATGCTTGTACGGTCATAGAAGACTTCACCTTGCATATCGAAACTTTGTCGTAGTTTTCCCCTAGAAAATGATTAAGATACGTAACGTGGATGAGATACGCTTTAAACTCCCCGTGCGAGATATTTCCTCGGTTCTCACCGAGGGGCATTTGGGGTAGAAGTGTTTGTACAGCTCGTATATAGTGCATACGCTATGCCGTCGAAAATGGACCCCATGTGATAGTAACACGAATGGGTTTAGTATAGGAGGAAGTGGTCCTGCCTATCCCCCCACCTCTTTCCTCTACCGGTTTTGTACCCATCCCCCCGAGTGCCCAATTCACTGTTTCAATATTATTCAGCAGCCCAGACGCGTTAGTCTAGGCCTTCGTTGCTTTTTTTTTTTTTTTCAGTTTTTCCGAACTACAGATGTTTTACGGATAAATAGGATCCAGCCTGGTCTGCCAGGATTCTAGAAGCGGAAGGATGTTTTCATGTCGGACAATCAAAGAGTTCATTTTCATGCAGCGCGACCAAACGTGTTTTATACCGCCTACAGAGTCACAAAGAAACATGTAATTTCAATCACAGTGATTAGTTACCCAGAATCAGTGCTGGCCCTCTTTTGCCGCCCCACCGTCCTCTCAGTCAAATCCCTTAAAAATTCACATCTTCCGCCCTGTCGGGCATCCCACCTATCTTGTTCAATTCCCCACCCGTCTCCCACAAGGGATATGTTCAACGACAATGACTCCTTTCCGTACGTTGGCCATAGCCCTCTTGTATATCCGCCAGCGTCTCGACGGCCATAGCGGAGAGGATGAGGAGGGTTAGGATTCCCTGAGCGGACAAAATTCAGGATGGAATCCTGAACCCTGAGGGCGAGTGGGATGGAGTCGACGGGTGTTGTGGCGTTGGAGACGTAGAAGAAATCTGTTTCCATCTAAAAGTTAGCGGCCTGTCCTACTAGCGTGGTACCGTGGATAGCATGTGCTGACGAGGTGCGTAATGTGGCTAATATGAAAGGAAAGTGAAGAAAAAACGTACAGTTAGCGTCCAGCCCGTGCCACGCCGGTGGGATACTCATCACCTCTCTATACGTGCGCTTGTTACGGAATGCATCGGCGAGCTCCCAGGCATTGCAGGCAAAGTTGATGTCCGTCTGGAAGTCCCAGAATGGTTTAATTGGAGTAACAGTATTTGGGGGGTATCGCTGCTGAACAGCAGCCTCAGTTTCGTTGGTGGCGTTTGGTACGAAAGCCTGTACGAGGCCTGGAAAGGTGCTGTAGTCCGAGTCTTCGGGTGGGCGGAATAGCGCGGCCTGTTCGGTGTGTTAGGTTCTCACGCTCCTGGCTGCAAGTAGGATACGGAGCCCTGATAAGGTAGCATTAAGGTGAGGGATCACAACAAGGGAGAGCTCACCTCCGTAGCCATGTTGCTCGCCCAAATGGCTTCCACGTCTTTATGGAACCTCCCCTCCTTGAGCAACGTTCCCGGGAGATCGGGTATATACTCCCCATCCACAATTGGCATGAACCCTATTCCTGGTCCCAGAGCGCCGTAATCACCCTGTGGTATGTCAATCAGCATCCTCGCATTCGCAGCTCTCATCTCAGCTTCGGGTATCTCTCTAAGACACTGTAATGAGGTGCAGTTCGTCACATTAAGCAGGATCTCATACAACTCCTGCATCCCGCCACTCACGCCTCTGCGGGGAAGGATAGCAGGAGAAGCCACAATGGCCTGCTTGAAGGGTAGTGGGGATCCACTATCACCATGAGAGACGATCATGTGTTCAATTAGCGACGCGCCGGCAGACTGGCCCATTGCTGTTACACGGTCTGGGTCGCCACCGAATTTGGAGATGTATGTCCGTGTCCACTCCAGAGCGGCGAGGCCATCATAGATACCCACGTTTGCGTCCATGGAAGGTTCCGAGGGAGAGGCAATCCAGCCAGTTGCGCCCAGGCTGAGATACCGCGTTAGCTGTAAGTCGGCGGTAGCCAATAGCGAAGGGAGAGAAGTCTAATAGAGCGGGGAACCCACCGGTAGTTACTTGCAACCCAGATAAACTTCTCCACCCCAGCCTCGTGAGCTAATCTGTCCATCAGCCCCATCGGGTCCGCACTCCAGTCCTTGCTGCCGAAGGCGAATGCGCTGCCGTATAGCCAGTGTAACACGGGCACTTTGTCGCCCGGTTCGACGCCCTGGGGGAGGACAACATTGAGGAAGAGACAGTCTTCCGTGCCCCAGGACTTGCCCGCGATTTCGGGGTAAGGTACGGTAGTTGGGGCGGCGATGAGGCAGTCGCGTTCACCAAATCCGGCGTGGCCATCTTGGATACCAGTTTGGGTTGGTGGTGGGGTCTGCGGGCGGCGGAAGCGAAGAGAGCCGGTAGGAGGTTGGGCGAACCTGATGTTCGCGTAAGTGGCGTAGGTAATATTGGAAGCCTACCGATAGGGCAGTTAGAGAGGAAAGAACGAGTAGAGGGTGTACTCATACTGTTTGGTTGATGTAGGAGGGGATGTGGGTTGCATAGCCGAGATCGATTGGTTTGAAAGGAGGAGGGCCTGCAACCGCTGTCACTGCTGTGGCTGCAGTCATAGCGCAGAGAACTGCGAAGTTTGTGAGAATTGAGAGGGTCATTTTAAGGACCACGGGCTAGCTGTGTGGGCAAACCGAACGTTACCTAATTAGAGAAGCAACAGAAAGGGCATCCTGACTCTTCCCTTATATGCTCTCGTGATGATCCTGGGCCTCAGGTATCCATCCAACACGAGCCTCTTGCGTCACTGACCAAAGCTCCGCCCTGTAGCCACGCAAGACGCCACACCTTGGCTCTGGCCCTCCATGCCGGTCCACGCAAAACCGTCGCGTTGATACGAACCGGCCCCGCCTTTATTGGTCAGCCGGGAACACGAGTACGAGTCTGAGCGTCATGAGCTACGCAATGCGTCGTATTTCACAGGGCACCCAATCAATCGGCCAACACGGGTAGTAATGGTCGCGTCGATCCGAATAGGGACATCTTCCTGAAGGAGAATCTCGTAGGAACTGGTGATTTGGGTGGCTTTGACGCCTAAACAGATGCCAAGACTGGGCGCAGCCTAACCGGTGTGAAGCTTTCGGTGAGGTGCGCGACCTTTAAGTTTCGCTTTCGGAAGGGTCTAAATTCTTCAGCGCTATGGCGTCACTCCTAAAACCTCGCGTCTTACCTATTTAGGCCTCCAAACCGGGGAAAGTCAACGTTGACTGGCGGAGTTGACTGGCAAAGTTGACTGTCCGTAGCCGCCCCGACCTCCAACACCGCTCTAATTTCCTCTTCCGCGCCAAAGCACAGCCAGAATCACTGCAACTGAACCCGCAACTAGCCTAGCCGTCCTAGCAGTTCTCGCCCATTCAACACGAGGATAATCTAAGTCCTGAGCCTAACAAGAAACCGTTCATCAGCTTTTGTACACAGAGATAAACACCAGCCCGCCCTAGCAGACGCGCAAACTTACCAGAGAGCATCCCCCTCCTCTCAAGACACACATGGTACACCTCCGGACCTGTACCCCCGGATCCACAGTTCTAATACACTGTGCGCCCAAGATGGTGCAGCCGTGACAGCGCTTTTCTGTGGAAGCACTTCGCCGATAGTTTCGAAGGCTGCAGCAAGGATGTTCCGGTGTTTGTAATCGTCGACGGCAGGAGGATCGAGGCCACCTTGGAGAAGGCATTGAAGGATCTCGTATTGGGTTGGCCCATATATATTGTTAGGCATGATGCGCGGAACCGATGAGCGGAATGACAGATAAGAGTTCGATTCTACCGTGGGTTGGCAGCAGGGTAAGATGAGAGGAAGTTGCGAGATGTCTACGAGGGAGAGGTGGTTCTGAAACATATGGTCTGTATTGACATTCTTTAGCTTCCTACGCCAAATTCATGCCCGAATGGTTAGTAGAGCGTGTTCAATATTTAGTTATTAGGGGTGTCAGGTTGATTGCTGCATCTAGGTGACCGACTGAGTAGTATTCTAGCCCACTTAAGCCACGTATGCTAGCCTACGATAGCCAATTGCTCCACGTTTACGCCACTATGTCACTCCCTGTGCAAGCGAAGCCCGTAAAAACTAACGGACTTGAAATACAGCCAACAAATCCCAGCAATCTAATCGCCTTAACCACGCAGCCATTTGGGACGTTCGATCCTATCCTTCCCCGTCCATAAGCGCCCATCTGCTCACTTTCCCCGTACAGCAAGTTTTACTTCTAGCTGCTGCACCTGGTATCGTAGCTCCTTGTCTTCAGCCTCACGCTCCTCAAGGTGAGACCTCAGCGCTGCATTTCTCTCCTCCAAGTCCTTCACGCGCTCCTCAAGACTGGCAACTTCCTCAAACAAATTCACATAGTTGATCCCCTTAGGCCCTTCTGCAGTTACGCCGTTTGCACCACCGGCCTGAACGTCCATCGCCGCGTTACTGTCGTCGTCAGACTCAACATGAAGCCTGTCGCAGTCGTCCATAACGGTTGGACGAGGAGGACAGGTCTTGCGCGCAGCGCAATGAAGGCGGAAGGGAATCGGCGTGCTCGGGATCGGAGGGAGGTTGTGTCCGACTATAGTCTTCTTCTTTAATTTCTTAACAGGGGTGCTCAGTTCAGACATTTCGTCGCGGGCGATGCGAGCCCCTTCGTCATCTTTGCCTTCATCCAAGGTAGAATGCATGGTCTCTGGAAGTTTATAGTTGGGTGTAGACTGGCGTTGGCGTAAGCGCTGGGTGTTGGAGTCTGTACCGCTAGTCTTGCGGGTGGACTGTGTGAGAGGCGAGCGACATATCGGCGATCTGGGCCTCGGGCCTGGAGTTCGTTTCTGTTTTTCGATCGGAGCCTTGGAAGTGCTGGTACGGCTCCGACTTCGGCCTCGGCCTCGGCTTCGCCGATGACGGGAAGACCCGCAAGGTGCGATGGGGGTAGCAGACGATCCAGGAGTGCGGCGATTCGTCACAGTGGAGAGGTCGGCCTAGAGTAGAAGTTATATCGTTAGAGCAGATGACCGGAGCCCGGAACAGTTAGAGGCAGGAAACAAGGACTCACAAGCGAGCAAGACACCTTCCTGTAGTAACAAAAAGAGCATTTGCTGCTTGGGATATTGGGGCCTTTGGGGATGAAGCAACGGACTTCCTGCTCGGTGCAGAGTTCGCATTTTTCGCTCCAGCTTCGCTCTTCTCCCTGGGCTTCAATCACTCCCATTTTCTCAAATTCCCTCAAGCGGACAGAGGAATATTGGTCTCCGCGTGCCACGGAAAGTCTGATTGTCTGGTGTGGAGAGAGGAGGTCTGGTGGGGGAAGGTTCGCCATGATACTGAGGCCGCTGGATGAGGACCGCGCAGGAGCGAAATGGAGAGACGACTGCGTCGATGTATAACGAATTAGCATTGTCAGCGCAGACAAGGCGCTGTAAGGTAGTTACCAGAAGGTGATGCGATGATTGATTGGGGTGACCCTAACGCCTCGGTCGTGGGGGAAATGTTGGTTGTGACGAGGGAAGTTTTGCACGCGATGGCTCGCTTGTAGGGGGAACGCGCGGTCAGGTGACCACACCTTTGCATCTACTTTGAAGTCAGCTTTGAGCATGTTTTGTTTACACGTAATGGGAAAATAGGTATTGGGGAAGTACGCCAAGGCCAACTTTCATGTCATTCCCTGAAGATATCTGAAACATTGTTGGTTTCCTTCTTTGGATGTTTGGTAAAGATTGTGCTGTATTTTTCAGCCAAGTTGGCACAGATACTAATTTCACGTGTCCCCAGGCCAATGCTCGACACGTGACTCTTGCTGGCGGAGCGCATTTGTGCTTGAAGCAACTAGTTAAATAAAAATGAACAATTGAATCTTGCATATTCCAATAGTTAAATATTTTGTGATTTTGACTACAGAGCGTTTGGCCTTTGTGGTGGTCATGTGCTGACTCGCTAATGTCAGCTCCCGCGACGCGGCGACACCCCCTAATTTCATCTCCATCACAGTACAGAAATTGGCTAAATGAATCCTTACTGTAACTGATGGCTCTCAACTCATTACTGACCCGCCCGAACGTGATAATCCTGGAAGATGATTCCGACACTGGCGGTATGGGCGACGGGAGCAGCGAAAGCAACGTGTCGGAGTCTGAGGTCTACGACGACGAAGAGGTTGACCGTCAAGACTCGACCATCCGACAGAGCGTCAGGCGACAACTTGTTACTAGTATCGAGGGAACCGGCAAAACTGGCAGATTTGTGACGACGGGCGCGGAAACCGCTTTACCAAATCCTGGGATCTTTATCAAGGGTAGCGTTGGAGGCATTGGCATACCTCTTTATGAGAGGGATGCCAAAGCTCTAACTGAGGCTAGCCACTCGGCTCCTGGGAAACCCTTCGAGTGGAATCTCGATCAATTCGAGATACGGAATCATGCGTGGCATCGCGCTGTTAGAGACATATTGAAGAAAGTCGTGGTCGAGCTTGGCGTCATGCGTGGTGTGACTATTAAGGCTGAGTTACGCAAGATGCAGGTCTATGTGGCTGGCCAAGTCATCAAATCGGATAGGAAGTATGCCACAGTGTCGCTTTGTCATCTTGGATTTATATCCTATGATAAACTCCACTAACATCTAGGATCGAAGTGCTAGGAAGAAATCCGGGATCCTTGGGACGCTGATCATTGCTTTGCCCTCAGAGCACAAAGGCGGCGAGCTACGGGTCACGCACGAGGGGAGATCCAAAGTTGTGGATACTGCGAAGTCTTCAAGTTTCGGTTTCACCTATGCTGCCTGGTGCGTAAATCGCTTAAGCCATAGTTGCCAACCCTACTCTGCATAACTAACTCTCTGTTGGTATAGGTATGCAGACGTCCACGACGAAACGAAGCCCATTGAAGGGGGGTATAGATTCACTCTCGAGTACCACCTCATCCATACTGGTCCGGGTGCTCCACGGCTTGCAGCAAGTCTTAACAATAAGAAAGCGAAACTTGAACAGGCTCTCGAGGTTTGGAATACAAGCTATAGGGAACGTAAGAAGGGGCACCCCAAGGCGTTAGCATACATCCTCGGACACAAGTACGACGACGAAGCGCTTCAATTTGCGTGTCTGCGAGGCGGGGACAAAGAAAGGGGAGCTTTGATCAAGGAAGTTTGTGTAAAGGCTTCATCTTTTACCTTGGAATCCTTGAGCGAACGCATACGTGGCCCGCTAATATTGACAACTACGACGAGTTCGAGGTAGACGAGGATGACTACGAAGAATATCTGATTCTGAAGCGAATTGTTAGCCTTGACGGCCGTCAAGTGATCTCGGAGCTCAATTGGCGTGAGAAGGACATCGCACAGCACAACCCATTTCTTGACAGAGAGCCAGATGAAGAGACTGGCGACGAGTATGAGGGGGAGGAGAAGATTTGGCGTAACACGGCAAGTTTTGACCGATTAATGTGATAGTACTTCAGGATATTAACTTGCCCAGGTGGCAATTCTCATGCCGAAAGATCACGACGTTATCCTTCGATTTGAAGCCGCTAAGTCAGGAGACGTCAATCTAGTAGCCTGGATTCAACATCTTGTTGGAGGAAGCTCCAACCCTGTCAACGCAGATTCGAAATCTCAACTCTCCAGGCTCTGCAGGCATATCATTGGGGCAGCCAACCGGCTGCCTGCAGATCGGAGCTCATGGAGTTCCGTTGATAGGAATAGACTCAGCCACGAGTTGATGGGGGAAGTGGTAATTACTGCTCTGCATCTGGAAGACCTAGATATCGCCCGTGACGCACTTGATGCGGCCCCACGACAACTCTCGATGCGGTGTTTCCAGGTTTTAGGGCACGCCGTTAATCGCTTCGGATTTCCTAGTACCCGCGAGATGTAAGTCCTTTTCTAAGATCCGCCGCCTAGAGACACACTGACATGGCTAGATTGGAAAAGTCACTCACGTTGACGAGATCAATATCTGAGCATCAGACTGCGCTGGAGAACATCTACACGGGAAATCTTTCGAGATCTAAAACTGGCCCTCTAGCAGACACAACGCCTATCGAAACATGGATAAAGGAACAAACGGAGAAGTCTCTTGATACGGATAGCGTTACTAGGGAGGACGGGCAGGGTCTTATCACGATGGGCTTGAGATATGGCAACGAGTTCTTTATCGAGCAGTCAGTATCTTGGTGTCCCACTCCAGGAAAGAGCCGTCAATCTAACAAGTGCAAGCATACTCCCCTGCGCCAAAAAGCATCTCTCGGACACGAGCTTCGCCATTCCCTTCGCCAACCACCTCTTTGAAGCAGGTCTAAGGGGCTCCCTCGATAGAGATATCGCGACAACTGCTTTCCGTACTACTGTTGCGGATCTCATCCCTGCCTTTACTCTCGCTACTCTTGAACGGCCAGCCAAACGCCAGCGTATCCACCAGTATGGCTGGGAGCCTCGCGCGGGCCAGGAAGAAGATCCAGAGGATTCGCATCTTGACAGCTCGGACATCGGCAAATTGATCGGCCAATGTATAGCCCTCAGCCTCAATGTCGAGATTGACCAGATTCTAGAAAAACTCAATGCTTTCACCATCGCCGCAGACAGCAACGTTTTCAAATGCATTCTGATCCCCTTCCTAAAACACTTAATTATTGCACTGCGCGACCACGGCATTCCCTTCAAGACCGACAAATACAGCAGATTTGTCCAACAAGTGATTCTGGCTTATCAGCTCCGCTATGTTGGTAAGGAGCCTCCTGAGCCTAGGAACTGGGTTCGGCAGCCCTCCGGCTGCGGTTGTAAAGATTGCAAGCTCGAACTCGACCCATTCCTCATTAGCGCGAGCCGAAAATCTGCTCAATTCTCGATGGCGGAAAGCCGAAGGAAACACCTGGAAAGCCAGGTCTCGCATGAAGAGTATATTCTCGAGACTGTTAAGCAGGGGGTGCCGCATACCCTTGTGATTACAAAAACGAAAAATGCATGGCAGAAGTTGAAGCGAGGGTGGCTGGGAAGGCTGGCAGATGCAAAGCGTGATATCCAGGGGATTGCGAAGAAGGCAGAGCTGCAGGAGGTACTAGGAGCACAATTTGAGGAGCTTTGGGAGTTTCGAGGATGTCAGTTGCCGGAGTGAGGTTTCGGCTTGTTGGCTTGTGCTTCTGCAGGAAGGGTGAAGAGAGTCAGCTGACCAAATGAATCTGCATTATTCCCTATTCGCCGCTCCTTTCGGCCTCCGAGTTCAATCCCAAGATTTTATTTCTTTCCTTTTCGAGCCGCTCGTCATGTCTATTACGGTACGGTGCCGGGAGCTTGCGTACAGCTGCCGTCCACCATACACAAACGCCGCCACATCCAACAACTTGACACAGATATGCCTGAAATTGACTTCCAAGCTGCGAATACACATCCCTAGTTGAAATTTATCCTTAAATACTACGAAAATATAGGTTTAACACATGGTTCCACCGCATGAGAAGTAGAGGCAACTGACAGTGAGAAACAAATTTGCATCAAGCACCCTTTGACCTCTTGCCCCAGATACTAGGTAAGGTATTTTGTACTCCACCAGATTGAGCCGTGGCAATCATAAAGGGCGTCGGTACAGCCGCCGGGGTTTTTGGTGCAGCCACCGGATCTGAGCGGCCACCGCCCGCCCTTCTACATTATAGCTATCGCTCATTGCTTTAGCATTGTGCTAGACACTGTAAAGTGTCGGACAGATATTAAGACTATTATTAGGTCTTCGGGCGTCCCGGACGTAGTAGGCGCGGAAAAAAATTTGGCTCATATCCCGTGATGGTGCATAACCCATGTTCATACCCTAACGGAGTTGTAGATGAAACCTGCGAGGGTGGTACGAGGCGGATGCCATTTAGACGCGCGTAGGTGTTTTAGAAACCCCGAGTATATAGTCAACGAGGTGATTTAAGACTGGCTCTATGCAAAATCAACTTGCGACTGCTGTGCTGAAGTTAGCAAGAAAACCTAACAGATAGTATTCAGCAACATATATTACATCATATCGACATGACATGGGTAATTAATATCCTTCCCTTCCTTCAAAATAGTTACCCCTAAACCCCCAGATACGTAGCTACACCCAACCCAACTAAATGCCACACTCGGACCCTAACACCCCCTTGCCAGCTACCGCATAAACTCCTCTCCCTCTCCATCAAAAAGCCCACCCCCAAGCAAAGATTCCCGCTCCTCATCCCCCGCCATGATACTCATCATCATCCTCGTCATCCTCGCTCCTCCTTCATCTTCTCGTTCTTCGTCCTCTGGCAAACTCATGATCTCGTCTGCCATCGCTGCCTCAGGATTGATCATAAACGCGTTGCCACTGCTACTACTACTACTGAAACGAGCTCCACTCTCCTCATCCATATTCCCCACCGAGATATCACCCGGCAGCGGACTGAACCCGGGAATGCTAGCGCCATCATCGTTAAGCAACCACGAGAAATCCGTCACCCGCTGAAGCTGAGCTCTAAAACCCGGCGAGAGCGCCGCGCCGCCCAACCCTGGACTCAAACCCGCAACCGCACTCTGCTCCATCTCCGAACGTCGAACCTCCTCAACCTCCTCCTCATTAGCAACCGCAAACCCCCTCGCCTCCACAGCTTCAACCGGGCTCCCCACCTCCCCCTCCCTCTCCCACTCCCCCACAACCCCCCTATC
>JAJDMX020000120.1:0-101976 GCA_022345685.2 Nothomitra cinnamomea | reverse complement strand
CACTGAGGCTTGGCCTTGGTGCTGCCATGATATTAGGTCTTCCCCCCTTTACGGCCGATATCTTCCAAGGTTGGTATCATACGCAGATATCCGATCCGTCGCAACAAACAGCAGCGTCTCCTCATCCACTTCATAGATATCGCGGACTTTCCCTCGTGCGACGAGCGGTAGAGCACCGCCTAGGTCTGTTTCCGTCACGATTGGGATCTCCGCTGCTGAGGACATGGTGGTGGAGAGGGTAGAGAGGTAACGCTGTAGGTAGAAAGGAAGAAAGTTATATGAATTAAAGAGATGAGCAAAAATAAAAAAAAATGGTACCGATTTCGGCGAGAATGACCACACCCGCTCCCATACGCCGAAGTGGATCTGTGGTTACATAAGCCAAAGAGCAGTTCAAACATTTGGATATGTGGTAGGCTTGACTAAGCGACTACGACTACATCAAGTGTACGTAGTATAGTCTTGCGAATATATAAGTCCGGAGTGTCTCCACGACCACGTATAGAAACCATGGTCACGAATCGCATTTGATGCACTGGAGTCAGGACACGAAGTTCTCATTGAAATACGACCGCAGCGGAAGAATCCTCCCCCTTAGAACTCCCTTTGACTGCCCAGCAGCCAGATCCATGTTCTTTTCTTCTCCCCTCAACGCAATGCAGAAAATAACGGGTAGAAAAACGGAATAAGATATGATGGGATATGCGTAACTGAATTATTAATACATTGACTTTATATCCACAGTGAAGAGTATCGTACTTATATATCCTCATCAGGATCTTTTAGATCTTTATCACCCCATGCTTCTACAACCTCCCTACGTAACTTCCACATTCAAACCCCTACAGCAGCACAACTAGCCCAGCAGCCGCCAAAAGCGCGCTGAACCACGCACCGGAGACCTTGGACGCGGCACCGGTGAACGGCACAGGCGAAGAGCCATACGAGCTAACGGTTACGGCACCAGTAGGCTTAGCGGCATACGAGGTCGTGGCTACGGCGTTCACTGCGTAGCCGGACGTCACAGGGTAGCTGGACGCACTTGCACCAGGGCACTTGACACCACCTGGGCAGACCTCCTTCCCTGGGAGGGCAGCGGGCAAGGACGCGACAGGGACGATGGTGTAAGTAACCACCGACGGTGTCGACACGGTTGAAGGAACTTGGTAGAAAGCGGCTGGCTTGGTGGTGGTCACCATTGTCGGGATCGGGTAGACTGGCGCAGTGGGCACGGCGGTGTTGGAACATGGTACGGTGAGCGTGACGAGCGTTGGCGTAGGCGCGCAGTTTGTACAGTAGGTTACGATGCTAGTCCAGCCTGATGGGATGGCCCCTGGGGTGGATTTAGCGGTTGGGCAGATGTAGGTTGTGTAGGTGGTTGTCTTTGTCGTGAAACCTGTGGGGCAGATGTCTACGTATTGGGCTGGTGGAGAGTTAGCTTTTACTGTTGATGGGGCAAAGGACAGATTTGGAAACTTACTGGTTATGACAGTAGTGATGTACCCGCTTGATGTTGCAGTGCTGTTGCCGTATGGAGCAGTGATGTTGCCGTACGGAGCGGTAGTAATCGTTGCTGACGCTGAAGCATAAGTGGTCGTCACAGGGTATGTTGGGCCTTCCGTCACGGGAGTAGACGTAGTAGTGGTAGAAGTTTCGGTGGTGCCCGTAGCAGATCCGGCATTTGTCGACGTGGTGCTGGCAGTGCTCGTAGTGGTCGTGGACGAAGTTGAGGTAGTCGTGGTGCTAGTCGTTGTCGGGTAAGTGGCGGTGGTGGTGGTTGACGATGTAGTAGACGTAGTGCTCGTGGCGGACGTGGTTGACGATGTGGTAGATGTAGCGCTCGTGGCGGACGTGGTTGAGGTGGTCGACGTTGTCGATGTCGTCGTCGTCGCCACAGTCGTTGACGTGGTGCTGGTAGACGTAGTCGATGTCGTGGAAGTGGTCGTCGTGGTCGTGGACGTGATAGGTATGTGGTTATTGCAAGAGTCCTTCGCGCAGTCATAGTACACACCATCTGGGTTGATCTTAGCACTTTCAGCCTCCCAGAGCATCACACCACCGAAAGCATCCGGGAACTGTCCTATCATGTCTCCTACAATCTTGTCCATCTCCGTAGGAGTCAAGTAGAAACCAGGTGCCGCCGAGTCAGGCGAAGCTGGTAAGCCAATGAAGAGCTTCGCGTTCTTGTTTTTGCTGTTAGCTGAAACCCATTGAACCCAGTCGTCGAAGTTGAAGTGGTTGGTGCCAGCAATGTAATCACGAGCAGAGCAACCCGCGGTATTGTAGAATTGGATCCAGATGAAGTCAAACCACGAGCCTGAAATCGCATCCGCCAGCTGTGCGTCGGGGAGAACGCATTGTGGAGCACCAGATATGAAGTACTGGTCATTTCCGAAGAGACCCTTCAGGCAGTTGATCATCGCACTGTACCCGGTAGAGCCATTGTATTCAATATCAAAATCGAAACCATCCACAACTGCGTCGCCAAAGGGACGAGGTCCATCGTAGGCGGGATCAACGGGGCCATAGGCTTTCCATATAATATTCGCAAAATTGGTACCGGCATTATCATCTTTAAGAGAGTAATTTACTGGGAATCCGCCGCCGATAGAAATGAGAATTTTCTTTCCCCTAGATTGGCAGTATTTAATGTCGGCCTCGATGTTGGTGCAACCAACCAGAAACTCGGTTGTCACACTGCCAGGTCCCGGCGTCACGTAGTAGTAGCCTTCATTGCAATTCCCTGCATAATTCGTCCCTGGGAACTCTCCATATCCCAATGCATTTTGTTGGTCTGGGAATTTCCCTACAAATCCAATAGGAATAATGTCGATACTGGCCGAGTCGCAAAAGGTGCTCAGTCTTTCCTCGTTCGCACCTTGACCCTATCGTAACACATATCTTAGCTCTGTACATTCTTATATATCCTGAAAGCCAAAGTCAACATACCCAGTAGACGACGACATTATTGATAGCTGACGGATCAAAGGTTGCACTGGCAAGGGATGAAAAAAGGGATACTGCGGCAGTCAAAGCCAAAGCGGAGCTAGATTTTGCGAACATGATTTTAAAAAAAAAAAAATAACAGAATTATTGCCAATGAATGGACGGTCGAAACCTGTAGAAGGAGTGTAATGCTGACTTGGCCGTCAACTGGGGGAACGCAGACAAATAGTCCGCAAAAAGAGTGTGACTTCTACGAAGTGGTAGGGAATATCAAAAGCTGAGAGAGGGTAGGTGAGAAAAAATGGAAGCGTGGCGGTGTCCGCATCTTTAAGGCACACTAGGAGAAAACCGTCGCAACTTGCCATGGCGCCATCCGCCCGGCTCTTGCATTCGTATTGGGACGTTCTAACAGGCCGTTGCGGCCACACGCCGTAATTCCCAGCGGTGAGTCCAACCAGCATGGTCATGACTCCAGGTATCCTTTTCTACGCCTCAGGGCATCATGAACCGCCGCAGAAGGGCCTGTCCGTCAAGTCTTTTTGGCCCCCAATTTCTAGCGCATAATGCAGGGCGTTAAAGCTTGAATATGATATCTGGCGGTTTTGCGACGCCGTCCCATCTCCAGTGGGTGTGGTTATCCCTACGCGGAAGACACGGACCGCTGTTGGGCTGAACGATGCGATGTGATGAGTGGCCTCTTGGCGACGGGGAGATCACACAACAGGCCTAGATCCAGGCACCAATGTGGTTCTTCGTATCCCTGTGGGGAATAGTAGTACGGCTGAGTCACTCATCACCCTAGACTCCGATCTAACCACACACCCCTGAAAAATGGCGTTCCGGGCTGTGGTTGGCCGGCAATCAGAGGAAGCTAATCTCGAATTCCCGAATTAGACCACATCAAGACCAGCACCGCGACTAATTCAAAGTGCTACAATATATTCCGTGCTGTATACGAGCCTGACATGAAAATAGCAAGGTTCAATCCGTGGCAGCACCAGAACCCCACTGCCATTACCTCAAAGGGGAAACAAAACGTTGCCATTAATTTGCTTAGGGCGGAAATAAGAATTAAGATGTCCAACCCGAGGAATGAAAAGAAAATAGGGGTGCGCATTAAATTTTACGCGCAAGCGAGCCTGCAACCCGGGCTTTGCTCAATGATGACCTTCCCCAAGTACTTTGACATACGACATCCTGGGTAGGATTCATGCCCGTCAGACAGTAATCAACCAGAACCTTCTGCGACACAGCGGCACAGCTCAAGGCAGCACGGAGTTGGTTTGCGATTCAATCGACTTCACCGTTGAGGCCTTTTCTCCGAAATTCCTGAATCAAAAAATGTGTTGCGAGGTAGAAATCCGTGCGAGACGCATGACCATGTTGCTGGTGAGTCTCGTTAGTGCCACGCCGTAAGGAGTACGGAGTAGAAGTGGAGAACCAAAACGAACCCTAGGGTGTTGGTTGTCGGTGTCAGACTAGGATTGTAATCCTTCCTCAAAACGTCCCGGAGATGGCATGTAGGTAACACAGGAGGGTAGTGGTGGTATCCCTGCCCTTGAAGCTAAAATATGCGTCTTCCCCTTTGCCGTGCGAGTGCATGAGTCGTTTCAGTGTCATTCCCGTGACTTGACGATCGCACACGCAACATTCCATTGTGAGATTAAATTTTATCCAATCGTTCGACGAGTTATATACGTCTCGGTAGAAGCCGAAGATGCGGATTGCCCGAGAAATCAAGCTTTCTTTCAAATCCCGCACGTTTTCCGGGATGTTAGATTTGGAGCGGACAAGGCAAAAGCTGTCAAACGCAGCCGAAATACAACAGTCGTGCAGGCCGCATATTCAGCGAATCATGTGTAGGGCAGAAGTCATTGATTTTTGGCCCTCGACCAATCTCGACCTCTTCTTGCTTGTGCGAAGCACAGAATATAAATTAACGAGCAAACTATGCAATTAGCCATGTGGCATTCATAAAGGCTCGCGTTTATAGTGCCGATGGTGTGCATCCACACCTCAGTAATGTAATGATATTGTTTTTCATTTCTCTATGATTATACTCCGTATACATACAACCGTTCTATGGTCCTACTGGGTATGTATGTTCTTGCTCTCACAATGCCAGCGTCATCATGAGAGAGAGGCAAGTCATGCCCCGCGGCCTCAGACAACCCATCTTCCGCAAGATGGGACCGCTTGCCCAAGCAAAGCCACTAGGTGTTATCCCGATTTACCGAAGCAATCTAAACCTTTCGGGCCATCTACTCGAGGCAAATCTCCAATACTTGGCACTTTGCGTTCATAGTAGGTATGCTGACTCGAAAACCAAATCCGTGGCCAAAACCAACAGGATAAAATGCAAGTGCGTATGCGGCGAAAACCCCCGTAGGGTTTCGCCCTTCCACACTTGCGGTGATGCGGTTCCCAGAGCTGTGAACACAATTAATTGTACCCAGCTTACCATATTTTCTATCATTCGCTCCGTAAGAACTGGCTCGTCCAGTCCTGTAAGAAATCGCTCAGCCAGTGAAAATGCATTATAATCGTGTCAGACGTAAAGGTTGGTTTGTTATCGCGTGTCGACAATAGACCTCTTCCAGGTCGGAGGCACTTGCATTGCAGGTGATTGCTTCTCCTTTGTATCCTCCAGCCGTATTCTCCCTTCAATATATCTCGAGCGTACTCTAGAGGGAAAGGCATGAGTAAAGAATAATCTTAAGATACATTAAACAAGCGCGAATACGTACGATGGCCATATCTTCTCTAGCAGCTCAACCACGAGTACCGCTGCGATGAATAGCACCACCAAACCCACAATCAATAGATCCCCGTAACCCCTCTTTCCATAGGCAGATTCAGCTGCGTCGGCGGCATGTTTCTGTGAACGAATTGTGCATAACCTAACCCTTTCGGTCTCTGTTTCTGCTAATCGCAGACTCTTGAGAGCGGCAGTAGGCATCGAAAGAAAAGAATTCGTATGTTCCTCATCTCCATGCTGTTGATTCTCGTGTTGGTCCAGCTCTGGGATTCGGAGAAGGAATGAACTTTCGACTGGGGACTCTATATCCAATACTTTCCGAACACGCTCGTTGATCGTGAGTGTGGCTTCTGAATCTTCCAGCCCGTCAAAAGAGTCATCTTCGACTGTAGCTGGAGTTGGTGGTGATTGAAACTCCGACCATCGTGATTCTAGCAATTCTCGCAGTTGGTCAGGGCTCAACGTGGTTTCACAGTCATCCGGAACAGGAACGGCAATGGCAGATGATATCGTGCCGGCCAGGAGGCACAAACAGAGCGTGGCTGCTTTCATCGTGAGTTACGATTGTGCTCTGCCTGCAACGGTGAATTGGAAGAAGCAGAGTTGTGGGCTCACGGAGACAGGAAAGCATCTGTAGATATACGCTCGTCGAGACAGGCGATGCGGGTAGAGTTTAATACAAAATTTATTACCCTCGAAGTCCCGGCCAGCGAGTGTTAATTTGAGCACTCAAATTCATCCCTCAAAACGCCTTTTGGACGGCTTTGGGGTCTGGCCCGCGCTTTGCAGCAGGGGTGGTTGGAGCTTTTGTTGGAACACGGGCGCGCCTGGTTGGGTTCTAAGCACTTTTCGAGCGTAATGCCGAGTAAAGGAAGCCGCTATGGCTATATCACCTCTGTTGCAACTACGCCTCAAAATGGTGCAACACAATCGGTGCGAACGCCGCAAAATGGTGCAATGTAAAATGGTGAACGCCTCAGCGCGGAGCGAGGAGAACTCTATCCTTGAGGCGTTGAGACCTTCGGATCCACCAATGATCTTCTCCGAGCGACCGGCCAAAAGAGCCGACCACATCAGAAAGGGAAGCCCACGTTCATTTTTCGCGTGCCTTACTGGCCAGGGCACTGCGACAGCTATCCGGGCAAGGAATAGTACGTAATGAATCGACGAATCACGGTGATAGAGTTCCCAATCCAGCGAATGGAATGAGATGGCAGACCAACAGTTGCACAGCGTAGTCGTAGTCGGTACATCTAGATCCAGCATCTTGTCGATCATCTTTCAGCTCATGTTGCAAACTCCTCGGCCTAGCACTCTACACTGTACTTAGGGCACAAGGGTAAGTACAAGCACCACAGTCCAACATGAGCTGGCCTTACCACAGCCATAGTCCCTTTGACGGGGAGACCTGCCGAGCATTTACGCACAAGGTATAGCGTCGAACAAAGTAGAGATTAGTATCAGCTATAATCAGTTCTCCCATGTCGGTACAAGGTTATCGTCAATTCCGAGAAATAAAGCGACCAGGCTTCATCTGATAATTAAAGCGCTACGTGGCCATAGGTGTACTCAATTCCGTGGGAAGTGTTCTAGAGTTGGTGTAACAACCAATAAACAATCCACATAGTGTTTCTATGCTCAAGTCGTATAAAATAAATTATGTGTCTTGAAAAAAGGAAATGCATTTCTTGCTCTTGTGATCCTTCTGAACCCGACGAGGTCAATCCAGGCCAAACAGGTGCCAAGACATCCTTCCATACTGCCGGGTAACCAAAGTGTGGCTTTTCCGGCCGCAATTGTGGCATTCCATAAGTTTACCATCGGGGCATGGAGGTGCGATGAATCTCGGCGGACTGTAATGACGCCGCCTCCACAGGCTTTTCAAGCCGCAGAGGCTCGCCACAACCTCCCTCCGTCCCCCCAGAGCAGGCCAAGCACCTCCGATCGAAGTCATCTTGCCCCCGAAGACGCATTCTACGCAAGCTCTCCACCGAGATGGCACCGCCAGTCGGGAAACACCAGCAATATCAATGGAGTTAACAAGGACAACAATCTGAGAAACCACACAGAGGGCGGAAGGAGACGGGGCCGGGATAGAGGACGTAGTAGCAGTCGAAGAAGGATAAGAACATGGAAAAAGCTACTATGGGTGAAGCAGTCATGTATGGGCAATTCCGGCACCCCACTGCCCATCCGATCCCGTGCTGATAGTCTTTGCTACTAGTCCCAGATAACTATACCGACGAAGAAACCTTCCTTTCGCAGCTCCAAAGAAACCCCCGCTTTCAGCCTTACGATTTCTGGCCCTTGGTGGCAGACTCCACAGTCATTGTACAACATGTTTGCTCCGTCATAATATTCGTCTGCTGCTTCGTCGGCATCCACCAAGGGCGTATATCGCCTGTCTCAGTGGTCAGTTGGGGTAGTGCGGAGACCGTTCTAGGATGGGTAATGTGGGATTGGTGGGTTAGGCAGGAGGGGGCGGCAAATTCAACAGGAGATGTCAACGGGGAAGGCGACGAAGCTGGGTCCAGCGCAAGCTCAACAACTGGCTCAGTTCACGGGACTCGGAATAAGGAAATGAATGGTACGGTGCAAGGCCTAGGTCTTAAGTTGTCAACTACCCTCTCCAACAACCAGCAACGACCTAGCCACTCACATAGCGCAAGTGCCACTTCTGTGCATTCTAATGCTTCTGCCTCGTCTCCTGTCTTGTCGCCGTATGGAAATGGACCAGCTACCTTTGGGCAGCTTGGATTCCATTCTCAGTACGGGACTTCGTCATCTATGTTTTCTCCGCGGAATCAACAACGGCTAGCTACGGCTAAGTCGGCACTCCTCATTTATTGTGCGCTCCTAGGTCTCAGCCCTATCCTAAAGTCCCTGACGAGATCCACTACCAGTGACTCAATCTGGGCTATGAGCGCTTGGTTATTATGTATTAATGTGTTCTTTTTCGATTATAGTGGAGACATCAAGTAAGTTCCCTTCAATCACCTCCCTAAGCCGTCAATCCATGTATCTAACCAGACATTGCGCAGATTCCCAGCATCTCTCTCCACAAACGCCGCCCTCATGGCCTCAACCGTACTCGCATCCCGACTTCCTTCCACCCATCATGTCTTCTCCCTAACTCTCTTTTCCATCGAGGTCTTCGGCCTCTTTCCTGTATTTCGGCGTCATCTCCGTCGTATGTCATGGCGTGGCCATCTCCTATTAACTACCTCTCTTGTAGTGGGTGCAGGCGGTGGTGTCGGCGTTACAATTTCAGGAGGTGGCTGGAAAGCAGCCACAGTAGGAGTAGTTCTGGGTGGTCTATTAACGGCCCTAGCGATGGGTGGTTGTAGTTGGTGGCTCATTGGCTTGCAAAAGTATAAGAACGAGATCCATGGCCCATGGGATCCTGCCAGACCTGTTATAAGGCGGCATTGGGATTAATGTTTTAGTAATAAAATATAGAATTATTTTCAGAATAATCGTCCAGAAAAGACGCCGGCAGCCACTCGAAAGCGGAAAACTGTTAAAACAGGTCGCATCCCTTGCGACACTGTACGCTTTAAGGTTAAAACATAAAAGGTAAAAAAGGTAGGCTCCGCCCAGGACTCGAACCTGGGACCTCTCGCAAATGATGATTGCAATCCCTAAGCGAGAATCATACCACTAGACCAACGGGGCTTCTTGAAAATATTCGCTAATATTAATTTCTTGACAAAGTTTGTGTGACCAAGGGGAAAACGGCTTTCCTGGCAATATCTTCCTTATAAAAGAAAAGCCATCCACTACATAGGTACATAGGAGCTTCCTTATTGCGCATTTTGATTAGAATATATTTATTTGTAAAAGGCACGTGATTACCGATTGAAGCGCAAAAGGGCTTGCCCTAAAAGTTCTACGCGCACAGTCATTAGCGAGAATTGTCGAAACTCGCGATCAGCCTCAATAATCGTCACGACAATCCTTTCGGCAAATATCAGCACCGAAGGTATGCCAATTCAGTTGAAGCCTCTATATTAACGGTATGGGCAGTTGCTAACCATTCGTCCCCGGTCCACAGTTCCTCCCTCAAAATGAGTACGTTCGCTCGAAGCCGACGAGTCCATTCACAACAACAGACATTGGAACCATGACTGACTTGCTCTACAGCTAAGGGAACTTCCAGCTTCGGCAAGCGCCATGTACGTTTGAAGAGTTCCCCATACAATAGAATTAGAAAGAAGTTTTCTGACTGCTTTGTGACATGTAGAACAAGACCCACACATTGTGCAGACGATGCGGTACGTACATCCTACAACAAACACAGAAAGGGATCATTGATGAGACATATTGGACTTGGTCGGAGGAAGGCGGTGTGAGCGGGGCACTCGGAGAGTGGTGGCTGACATGAGGAATATGGATTCTACAGGCCGTCGCTCTCTACACATCCAAAAGCACACATGCTCCTCGTGCGGCTACCCAGCTGCTACGATCCGAAAATGTACGTTCTCTTATACGATACCTACCGCATAACCTCCAAACTGTATCCTGGTTACTTTCACCGTTGAAGGAACTAGCTAACCGCCAATTTAATAAACAGATAACTGGGGCGAGAAGGCCAAGCGGAGAAAGACCACTGGGACCGGCCGAATGAGGTACCTAAAGACCGTTGCGCGGAAATTCAAGAACGGCTTCCAGACCGGAACACCCAAGGGTGCTAAGGGGCCAGCGCAGTCGTGATCGAATCATGACTTTTTTTTCATAGACGGGGGCGATACTTCGTTTGGGGACAGTGGATGAGCGCAATGCATGAGGTTGGAGAAATGGCTGTTAACTCTGTTCCTGCTATCTTCAGTGTATTCAAATATGCACTTGCACAATGGATGGGCTATCTCTCTGGTTGAAGGAACGCTGAGCGGAGTGACCGTAAACTTAACATCGAGGCATGTAATTGGACGCGACATATCACAACTTCGGAGGATATACCATCTGAATACGAGGTTCAAAGATATCCAACGCCACTTAATTTGCGGCATCCATTCTTTATAGCCAGGGAGCTAACCAAATACCAAACACCCAAAACCGTCACTGTCCCCTCTCAAAAACTTTAACACCTCCATCACCAGCTACAAAATACAAAAGCTCCCTCTCCTCTATCCCCTTCATTCCACTCTCCTCCTCCGCCCCAGCCGTAATTCTCATAACTCCACTTACATCCCTCGCAACCCCCGTATCCAGCAACCTTAATGAAACAGTATAGGCTGCCCGATGTGCAAGCCCAACAAGCAAGGCAGTATGCGCAACTTCCAACGGCGTAGAGGGCTCATGCACAAGCGGCTCATCTGCTGATATCGCCACAATAGTTGAGTGAACGTTCTGAACCGCGTTAGGCTACTGCCTTACTCCCTCTCAGAAAGAAATTCTCTTACCTCCTGAACATCCCAAACCATCCTTTCCACCTCCCCTCCCTCCATGACCGCACTCAAATAATCAACCCCATCCCAAACAAGGAGCACCCTCTTCCCTCCCTTCTCCATCTCCTTGGCACATCTCTCAACCTCCTCCCTCACCTCCTTAACGCCCCTCTCTCTCGTCAGAAAATCGAGGAACCGCCATCTTCCCGCCTTGCCCTCTTTGGTTAGATCTATGCCTAATTTTCGCGCGTTGTCGATCCAGAATGTCGAGTCTCTGAGGAAGGATGCCAGGACTACGACGAAGTCACCTGCTTCTTCTGGCGGTGGAGTGGTGGAGGTGGCGGAGACAGCAGGAGTGGAGAGTGTGGTGTATACAAACCGGAGGACGAGCCAGTTTGTTGAGGCGCCCAGGACTGAGGTTAGAAGGATAAGGGATGCGGGGGGCGGGGCGACGTATGGGGTGAGGAGGGGTGGGATGCGGGAGTTTGACATTGAAAAGGTGGGAATTTTGGTGAGCTGGTCTGATGTTGGGCCTGTCAGCCAAAGAAAGGGGTTACTATGTAGCGCTATGAGATATTAAAACAGAACGAAAAGACGTAAATATATCAACACCGCTGAGAAGGTACGGGAGTCTCTACCGACGAAGAAAAACGCGTTGAAGTGGTAGTAAAAGAGTTGGAAATTTTTATAGAAAGAAATGCTGAAGAAGAGTAAGCCCTATAACTAATAAACGAGATAATTAAGTTGAGCTCGAGACCCAAGAAGCCTCAATTTTTTCTAGTTCCTGAAATAGAATTCGAAAGAAACACAGAAAATCGGCAAAATAAGAATATTCCATGAAATACTATTACCTTACTATAAAGATTTGTGTACGATACTTAAATTAGTATTTCATCAACCGGATCAGCTTGTGTGTGAAATAGGAAACTGCCCTTGACAATTGAACCAAACAAGGCGGGCAGCTCGAAACAACCCCCAAAACGTTCAAAAGACGCCAAAAACTAAGGGCTGCCTGATGGGGTACCAAGGACCCATAGGCAAAAAAAAGCGCCTAGCCGAAGAGTGCTTGGCGGGAGCCGAACCCATCGTAAACCTATATTCTCTACCCTCTAGAAAACAAATGGCGTATAGGCATTCCAACAACCGAGGGAAACCGGGTGCTTGCTATTCCTTATAAACCCCAAATCATAGACATGCGGCTTAATGGGCAGTTTTCCGCAAACGACAAGCCGTAACGCTTATAGCATGCCCTTTAGTATACATTTTGTTTAGGTAGACATCACTGTGTACTTAGATGCAAAAACATATGCACAGCAGGAGAAATGGTTTGTTGCATAGGTATTCGTCTTTTTCAATTTTCAACGATTTCTATTGCTATAACTAGATCTAATCTCGACCTAAGCTCGATTGTAATCTTAGATCGAGATATTCAAGTTGCAAATAGCCACGATCTCTTGGCAAATAATGTGTCATACCTACTCGCCCATGAGTGCTTTCAATTTATCAAATGCGGTTTCCCAATTAGATGTGTAGACCTCATCAGATACCTCCTAAGATTCTTTAAGCACCTCCTCACCATCGCGCATGATGTTGTCTGAGGAATCTATTGCCGCGAGTTCAATATGGCCAATGCCAAGCCTTTTGCATCCCTCGGTGCCGCAGCTTCTTCGCACATTACTCCTCCGTCTTTTCCTCTCGCACTCAGTACTTCTGCCCCCCGATCGAGATCTTCATCCTCACTTGAAGAAAAGTACTCACGCTTCCAACGGCTTAAATCATCTTTCTGCTGATGTTCGAAGGCGAATAAACCCCGTTCTGTTGCGCTATTCTTTCCAGTTTCGGCCTTAGAAAAGTCGATCAACACATCATTCTCAGGATTATACAGTCCGGCTAAGTCGCCTGACGTATCCGTTGATGGTATGTTTTCTGGTTCGGCCTTTCCCTTGGAGTTTCCAGCATTGGAGCCCATTTCGGCCAATAAGCGTGATGTGGGCTCGATATTCTCCTGACCGACTACTAGGGTTGCTGCGGCTTCTGTTTCATTGAACGAAACTTTTTTCTGATCGGCTTTCACGCCGTCGTCGCCGTGTGTGAAGAGCTCAAGAACTTCTCCCCGATGAGTGATCCCTCCTTCAGTCTGCAATGTGTCTTCCTCAAACAGCCTCCGTTCTTCCGAGACAGAGTACTGACTAGGCACGCCTTCATTCTTAACTGCCAGGTCTTTTGTCTCTTGGGAAATCCCCGCCTTTGCATTGAACCGAATGACTGCTAGCGCTCGTTCCTTTTCTGCTTCCTTTTCGTACCTCTCCTTTGCCGCGTGATCAAGTGGCATGCTCTCGTTTGCAATTTTACCCAGGACGTCCTTAAAGACCCACGGAAAGCTAATCAGAGGCATCCTCTTTGCAGCCTTTCTCCTCACCGGAGCTTCTCTTCCCCGTAAGACCTTCACTTCGTTGCATTCTTCAAGAGCCTGATCAAGCTCTTCCTTCGTCACAGCATACATTGCTGCAACAAACGGACCTAAAGTGCTGAAGTCTTTGCCCCCAGCTGCCTCGACACACGCTGCCCTAAAGCGGTCCTTCAAGGCTTTGGATATGGCACCCATCTCCTCGTGGAACTTGTAGTCGTTGGTTGATGAATGGTGCGAGAGAACGAAAGTTGAGAAAATCTCAAATTCAGTCCCGATGTTGTGCTGCGCCATGATCCTCTTCATGGCCTGGTCGTACTCATCCTTGATTGTTCGGGCTCGGCCACGGATATCACTACTGAGCGCTGGGTATGCTGTCAGTATGCGGGAATCGAATTTAAAATTATATTCCGGAACAAAATCAATCCGCTGAACCATGTCAAACAGCTGTCCAAGGATCTTTCTAGACATGTAGATCTTTTCTTTAGACATGTTTTTCTCCATAAAGTGGGGCCACTTGTGAATGCGAAGTTCCCTGAGCATTTGCGCGGGTTGGCCCGTCTTCACGTAGTCCACAGCCACCGAGTGTAAAGCTGCTAGCCTAAGGCCTATCACTGGGAGTCAGCACAGGAAATTATAGAAAGGTAAGTAGAAGGTGGTATACATTTCTCATTCAGCACTCCCTCGTCCGTCTTGTCTGCCCAAACTAAATGAGAGTTTGCTATACTCCCTAGACGGTCGTTCTTCATGTAGTTCACAAAGAAAGACGTGATGTCGTCGATTTCAACTTCCCTATTTAGCTCGCTTGCTTTCGGGGGTGTATAGTCCATAGGCTCATGATTCCATATCGTTGGAATGAAGTTTTGATCCCAAATAACGAGGTAATCGTCACCATCAAGATCACCTCCAGAGCACATGCCTGCAAGATCTCGATCGCCGATCCCCGGGAGGACTACAACATCTCGAAGGTGTTTCAGCGAAGGGATGTTAACAGCGCGTACGACACGTATATCGCCTGGGTGGAGTGAAGGATTTCGTGCCAAAAGACAGATGCCCTCAATGACCTTGTATTTTCCCTTGCGATCTGTGCAAGGAACCTGAATAAAAATTTCCGGTAGACCCTCCATTTGCTCCTCTATTGAAAAGGGCCTCGACCTATGACGGTTGGTTGGCGTATTATAGTGCCCCTTTAATGAGGCAGTCTCGTCGACGCAGCCAAGGACGAAAGCCCCGTCCTCGATAAAAATCTTGGCCTTCTCTTTCAAATATTTGATAGACCATGCTCTCCAAAGCTGAAGCAGTGAGGAAACAAATATCTCCTTGGTATCCATGAAGCCGTCGAGAATGAGCCCGGCAATTTCGATTGTCATCTGGTTTGGGTCGATATTTTTGTTTAGCAGTCTGAGAGCTAATGAACGATCTATCATCGCTTGGTTTAGGTCAGCCAACATCTCCTTGACCTTGGTCTTGAAGACCGTATCGCGAACGCCTAGTGTAGAGAGGATCACAATTATCTGGCGATTAAGGGTTGCGGCGGCCTGTTGTGACCATCGTATAATTTCCAACCCGTTATGAACGGCCGGGAATTTGTATTGACTTGGTCTGATGTGAATATCCCGCCGATGAACGTCTGGCCATACCGTCAATACGCCTTTGCAGCCGCCTAGTCGAAACTGGAAGACGGAAGGGGGTTCTGGAAAATCATTTAGATCAAGCACTGATGCAATAACCTGCGCAAGAAATGGCGAAACCTTGCCCACCCCGTCGCTGAAGTTGTATCCATTATTCGAAATATCCGGTATCTCAACAATTCGGACGGGAACCGCATTGATCGCTCGCGTGGTAGAAAAGCATTGCCCCAGACGCGCAGCATGCTTCGCAATGACTTTGATATCTTTGAAGTCTCCCATCCACTGGCGCATCCGCTCTGTCGTGCAACCTTGTGTAGGAGAGAAAAAAAAAGCGCCGTGCTCTCTAAATTGACTGTTACCAAATGCAAGAAATTCAAAGTGTCTGTCCCCAATGCTGATGCCATTTCTCAGCGTGCGTTTGATTCGTGTGAATAGCTCATTATTTGTGTCTTTATCAGTAAAGTGAATCCGACCCTGCTAAAATTAGTGTCTGATCATTTCATCGCAGCTAATTATTACTCACTTGAAACTTCTCATCCGTGAATTGAACCCTCAGAAATCGATCGTTATGCTCCCACCACTGTCTCGTTACTCGATTTGACGTCTCGACCGTGGGAGTACTATAGTACACGGTACTTGGTGTGACAGTTGCCTTTCGGGCGTAAGTGCAATAGTGCGGAATCTTCGCGTTGGATTTTGTCTTAAAGCCCGTGATTTCGAATATTGACATTGGATTATACATTCTTGCCTTTTGATCAGCGACGTACTCCAGCAAATCCGTCGCTTTCTGAGAGTCCAAGCGATCCAATTTCTCGAGTTTGAGAATAAATTCCTTTGTTAAGTTGTACTCGTTGAGACACCCTTGGGAGATACAAGCTTCGAGCTGGTACCGGGTTGGAAATGATAGCAGCGGGATTATGTCCTTTGTCATTTCTGCTGAAAAGCTCTCGATTTCGTTGGGCTTGTCGATCCATTTCCACACAGGGGGTAGAGAAGGCGCCGTGATCGTGAAGTCCTCGAACGGTAATACTTCAATATTGAAGTCACGAAGGCCCGAGAGAAAGTCATTGTATACTTTCTCGACGTTCTTCCGGACCGCGAAAGTAAATCGGTATGTAGTCCATCTCCCTATGACTCCTAGTTAATGCAATTGACTAAGGCGAGGTGGCGAGCGTTGGGGCAAAGCCAGGCTACGTATGACCTCAGAACTTTCAAAGGCTGTTCATAGCCATATCTGCATGGTGCCGTTCATGTCTAAATATGTAGCGACATGCTACGACGATGTTTGCGTGAATACGGACAGTCTATGACAGTTCTATAACAATATATGCCTGGCATCGCCAAACGCAGAACTATCGGAATTGAGCTTACCAATATCTATGATAGGCCTAGCCTTTTTCAGGGTAACCGTAGCACTTCTAAGATCCTCTGGATTATCGACGATATCAGTTTGTCTCAGCCACGTGTCCCATTCTGTCCAATACGAGGAGCCTTCGTCGTGCGTTTGTTGGATATCGTCAGCTTTTCTGAAAAAATTTGGTGGCGTCTCCAAAGATATTAGCAAAGCCTTTGTAGATTCATCGACCTGGATTTCATGGATTCGTTCAAGCTGCTCAAAAGGTATCCGGAAGCAGTATCGAGCAGCTCGTTTCGGAGGATTTGCCGACTTAGCATGGGCCTCTCTGCCTCTAAAGTCACGGCCAATATTGACTGGGAACTGAACGTGTATATGCCGTCTTAGGAGATTAAGTTCAAACAGGATGGCAATGCCTGCTTGCGGCATGGCATTATACATCCCTGCCATAGTCTTGTCGTCGAACATGAAGCCGAAATCGACAGAGTTGGCAAATAGCACCTAAGAGGGGGTGAGTAAGCATGAAAGGGACTACGGAAGGGAACCTAGCAGGAGAGAACCTCTCACAATTCGCTCTGGTAACTTTGCCTTGGGGTCGAGGGGATGGTGCGCGAATAATACTTTCCGTTCTGCGAGGGAAAAAGTTATATCCTTAAAGTCATGTTTCTCCCAGAATGCGCGAATTGGTGCAGGTCTAGGTGGGATACGGATTTTTAGCTTCCATTCGTCTGGAGAGTTTAGAACTGCAGGTAAACATACCGATATGTAATCCGAGCCGACCACCGAAACCCTTGAGATATGTCAATCTTCTCCAAGTAGCCGTATTCTTTGAACGTCTCGTAAAGATCACGTGTTGTTATGCCAGCCTCAAGGTTATGTACGTTGACTGTTACTTCAGTCCAGTTTTTCCAGTGATCTGCTTCTCCAGGACACCCAGCCACTTTACTCAGGCGAGCCTGCCCGCGCTGCCCCCGTGCCTGCTGTCCGTGCCAGCGGTCTGACCAAGGTCCACCATTTCTCGGCCCTCGCGGCACAATCTCGCCGGGACGATGTTCGTGAGGTCCTCTCGGCGAGCCCCTATTTTCTGCTAAATCAACGAATGAAGTGTCTGAAACGGTGCGAGCTAACAGTCGCTTGGTTGATGCCCCATAGCTACCTGGGCTTGCATGTGTTCTAGCTCCGTTTTGAGGCTTAACCCCTGTAAATGCTTGCGGATATGCGGCTGCAGTATGTGCATGGCGGCCGTTGCTGCTACGGCCGCCTCCATGCTCTCTAACGCTATTTCCAGGCTTTGAGCGGGTGTTGGCCTGCAGGCGTACTATCGCAGCGGTATATGAAGAGGCATGAACTGAAGCTTGCAGGCCTATTTCCCTCTGGTCGCTACATCCTGTGTTTTCCCGGTTAATTCCGGAGTCACTAGGAGCCTTCGTGCCCATAGTTTCTTTACCGTTTGGGTTACTGTTAGAACCACTGTCGTCGGTTTCCGCTCTGGAGACCGAGGGAGTCACAGCCTGCGAATTTAGTGAGTACGGACCTACTGAAGGTAGAGAAAGAACCACGGCATTACCACTGCTTTGTTTGACTGATCTGAGTCTTGCATCTTCGAAAAGTAAAGTCGTTTTGACGAGTCCATCATAGGTGTGATGCTGTAATACTTTAAATTGGGAGCTCAAGTTAGCATTGACACTCCAGCTAGGTATTAGGCGGACCTGAAAGAATTGTAATTTCCCGTTGGCTTATGATCCTGTGTCATAGAGGAGCTAGAGGCTACAAACCGCACCGACTGCAGGCCAGTAACTTTGTCCTGAGCAAAAGCCAAGGCGACCACAGCTGACTGTTGGGTGGGTGAAGTCCGAGTGGGTAGGGATGTCGTTCTAATGGATGACAGTCCTATTAAACCGTGCTGATTACAAAGTTGATCAGATGGGGAGTGTGGAGTTCCACTCGACAAACTTTTGTTAGTGAGCACAATCGCGGAGTGGTATCCGCGCGAAATTGTGTAAAAGAAAGAGATTAAAAGCAGTCGATGTAAATGCCGTAGCTTGTTCGGCTACTTAGGCGTATAGAGAGCTGAATTTATCTGGTGTAAATTCACTGGCACAAATTGACTAGGAAGACCGGTAAGGTATGCCATGGTTTAGTCGTCGCGAGGGTGTTTATGTAATGTGGTTTTGAAGCTTGCAGTAAGTGAATTATTGAGGTGCGAGAAGAAACATTGAAGGGGCAGCGATGTGTTTGATGAGCAAACGAGACTTAACGCCCTTACCCGATCCTATGTTCTCTAGCCGCACTACTTGATCGGGGATTAGCCAGAGGGATCAAAAACAAGCTTGAACTGTCAGTATATTAACCGCGGTTGGGTTGAGGTTTACGTAGAATGCGTAATCTAGAGAAGAGAGAGAGAGGCAAATTCTGAAAGCTGACCTAAGGGTGGAAGAATCAACCCCAAGAGCTAGTGAGACTTTCGATAGGACAGGGTATCTGTGGCAATGAATATAAGACTCTTGCTAAACTACACAAACAATATTGGTTTATCCAGTGCTAAACTTTATCCTAGAGGTCAATATGCGTGCACTGCGCCACCGCGAAAAGAAACACCTAAGCGCTTGAGGACGACATGCAATTCCGTACCAGAATGAACAGTAGTTACCACGTCCAGCCACCACCCTTGCATTTCCGCACATTAAAGCTCGTTAGTGGTGTGATCGGACATCTCGAGATCCTGGCTGCCTTTATGGCGTGTTGGAGTGTCGTCATATAGCTGCGTGCTAGCGAGCAGTTCGCTTTCAGTGAAAGAGAAATCGTCAAACTCCCCGAACTTGCCGTCCAGGCCGGGGTCAACGTCTGCAACTGGAGGCTGACTCAGCTTGCCGCCAGTGTCTTTCAGGGCTTGTATAGGCTTATTTCGGGTCTCTGCTGAGATGTCCTTCATGGCACCTCGTGAGCTCTGGCATTTCTGCATCAATGCCTTTGTCTTTAAGGTATGATTGATATTACTCGGTTGCATTGTAGGGGATTTGTTAGGGTTGCGGATCTTTAATCGTTTTGGTGTCGGGCCGCTTCGAGAGGACGAGCTAGATTCAAAGGAGCGGGTCAACCTTTCGCCTTTACCAGAGGTGTTTTTTTGTTTCTTATCATGTGTACCCACACCGGTCCGCAGAGGCTGCTTCGGCTTGATATTGCGTTGGCTGGTTGGGTTAGATAAGAAGGGATCGGGCGGCTCGGTTCCTCCTGTACTTGAATTACTGAGCGGTCTCGAAACGCCATTGTTAATACCCATCACAGTAATGAGCTTTTTGCTCAACTTCTGTGCTTCAGCAAACTCTCTCGCTCTTTCTTCCCGTTCCCTAGAGAGTTTTTTCACCTATTTATTTCGCGGTTTAACTTAGACTGATCCAGGCTGCTGGTTATTTGAGGATTTACGCACCTCCTTCTCAAGCCCCATAACCTTTTCGTTGTTTTCCTGACGCGCTGAAGCCAAGCAGTCCTCAGATTCTCGCAATAGCAGTCTAAGCTTGTTTATTTCACTGCTGTGGAGTCGCTTAGCCTGGGCAATCTGAATAAAGCAGTTAGCAAGCCGCGTGCTTCATATCCGGGGTCGTTGAACAACCTGCGCGGCAGCTTCTGAAACAGAATCCTCCCGATCGCGCCTCATCAACCCTATTTCCACGGCGAAGCTTCTCTTCATTTCTTCCTTTTCGCACTCTATTTCGTTCAACCGGGCTAACGATTCTCCAAGCTTTGGCAGTTGGTAAGTCAGCATTAAGTTTACTCTAATGCGATGGGCAGAAGTATACACACCTCGCGCTTCAACGTTTCAATGCTTTCCATCAGCTGCTTGATTAGGCTATCCAGGTTTCGAATCTCGGTGTCTTTTCGGCTATTGATCTCCTTCTCTGACTGAAGCTCAGCAGACGTCTCACGAAGCCTTTCTTCGTTCCTTAAAAGCTTTTCGTATGAGTTTTCTTTCTCTACTATGCAATTTTCGAGTTCTTTCCTCATCGCCTCCATACCCTGCTGCAGTTCTAGGACTCGCCGCTCAAGTTCTGCTATGGTTTGCCCTTTGTCCGTCAAGCAAGCCATATGAGCTATTTCCCTATCTTTCGCCTCCTTGAGGTTGACCATTTGCGCCTCGTGGGCATTTTTGTTGGACTCCTGCAAAAGGCTTTCGAGATCCTGCAGTCTGTTGGTAAGAGACTCAGCCTTTGCCTCGCTAGAACTAAAACAATTTTCAAGTCGGGAATTTTCAGCTTCCAAGCCGTCAAGAAACAGTTTGCGTTCGACTGCTTCTAATTCCAGAGCAGCAATCTCTTGTCTCGCCCCATCAAGGCTTGCTTGTGTCGTAGCTAATTTCTCCTTCTCCTTTAGGAGAGGTGCTTCAGTGTCACCACAACGCTCCTCCAAGTCCTTGCACACGTTACCGACAGTTCTTAGAATCAGCTCATGCTGTTTCGTAGCGTCTCGAAGTAAATCCTTAGCTAGCTGATTCTTCCACTCAACGCTCGAACGGTTCGTCTGGGGTGTACACGGCTGCTCGAGGAGAGATACTAAAGGCGCCTCTAGAGCTTGGCGGCCGGAATGCCCAGGAAGACAAGGTGACAATGAGACCGCAAACTCCTCGAGCTTTCGGAGAAGGTTATTTGCCAACGATAGCTCTATACCGAAACTATCCCCAGCAGAATGCAACGCAGCTTTAAGGACAAGTTGACATATAGAAGTCGCAACGCGACGTCTTGATTCATGAAACCCCGTCCAGCATGGCTTGAAACCTTTGCAACTATCTGTAGAAAGTCTCTTAGGAATCTGGTATCGGCAGAACTCTCTCAGGGGCCTCGAAAACTCGTTGGTGCACAATGGAGATAGCAGCCTCTTTCTAAACGACGACGATTCCGTCACTGCTTCGCTAAATCCGCACAGGAGGGTCTGGTAGTCTCGAAAACGTATTGTGGAGGAGACCGTGGGATCGTTTCGATCGATTACCGCATCTAGAATGGAACGAAGTGCTTCATGGACGAAGCCTTCACCCAAATAGCACTTGGGTTCGTGAGTAAAATATCATCCATGTATATAGGTGGCTCTAGCTTACGGCCATCCGCTCTATGCAATCCACGGATACGAAAATTGAGGGATTTTCTTCGCTCTCATTCTGAAACCTGCTTCGGATGAGGTCCCGGAAGGCTTGCACATGTTTTTTCGGCAGGGATTTCGCGTCTACAACGCACAAGAGAAAATCAAAGGCCTACCGGGGGTCAGTAGTGATTATCATAAGCCGTGTATGAAGCTTAGTAATACTCCACTTACTGCGGATTGAAGTACGCTTCCAAGTCCATTCTGCAATACTTTTTCATGTAGTTTTTGCATAATATTTTCGTTCTCTTTTACCCAGTTATCCTTTATCCCTGGTTCCACTGTGTCCATAACAGCTTTCCCTAACTGTAAGGTCTCAAGCCTTTCGTCCCCTGAGAGTCCACTGCTGGTTGAACAAGCTTCAATAGCCCTTAGGGTAACCAAGCCAACTGTTTTGTGAACTCTCGAGCCAGAAAAGAACTTTCGCAGCAAGCTGAGGTTATCAGCTTGGCATGGAGATCTCGAGCCGATAGACACTCCAGGGGAGAGGCTGTGTAAGGAAGATGTGGCATTGTCAGCTGACGATATAAGTCTGGCGAATATCCCAAGACAAAGTAGGTGTACCGGCTTTTTATTTGACTGCCCCAAGATGTTAACAAGCTTTTCTTCGAACTGCCTTATATGTTCACTATGCAGAGAGTCTTTCAGCAGCTCAAAGCATTGTCGAGACACGAGTGTGTAAGTGAGTCTTAAATTGCTTAGACTAGGATCTGCTAGAGAATGTTTCAAGCTCCCCAGAAAGAAGGGTACTATTGTTGCTGGATAGGGAACGTTTGGTGGTAGTGGTTCTGCTAGCAGAACATTGCAGATGCGCTTGTGCTGGCTATTTGTCAGATTCATACAATAACATGCTCCAACTGGAGTAAAACGAACTTTTTCAAAATTCCCTTTCGTCGCGGCACCTCTCTTTAAGAACTGGTCTAAGATAATTGGATTCTCTAGCACTGCATCCCTAATGCTTGTAACAGTAGCTGGCGAGAGTCAGCAAACTGTGTAATTGATAGTTCTTCCGTTTATTAGACACACCTAGCCTTTCTAGGACCGGCAGAGCATATAAACACGACGCGAGACTATCGACGACAGCATTTGCAAGAGCTTGGACCTCGCAAGCATGGCTATCAGCCCACCGCACTAGAATATGTGCATCCAGCAGCTGGGTGAGGCTGTGAAGCCTCTACATCCATGTCCATAGGTTAGTATATGACGTTCATAACAAACATACAGAGGAGCTTTTAGTACCTTCAAAGAGACTGCATACGGCGCATTAAGTAGACGATGTATCTCTTCTGTTAGCTGATCCATTCTGGCCAGTTACGGCTCCTACCAGCTGCCCACGAGAGCTGTTGCTAAGTTGCGCGGGTGCGTAGATGTCGATGTATCTCGTGGCTTGAAGCTCGGTAGGGCGCTACCGAAATCGATAAGGCAGCCATGCTTCCAATTCGCGTTGCCCAGCAACCAACCAAGCGTAAGCGAACAAGAGCAAGAAAAGAAATATCCGAACCGGATCGGAGTAGCACGAGTTTCCCAGACATACATCATCCGACTGTGAAACACGAGCGGAGTGTTTATATGTTTGCGGCTCCTTTTCAAGGAAGCAGTTCCTCGGCGATCCCGCAGCAAAACGGATTACTTTTCGGATGGATATTGACATGGAGATGGAGTGCACAAGGCAAGTAACTAGAGTATTTCTGGCATAGTTTAGGTTGTCTGCATCGTCGCCGCCTGTTTCACAAGGATTTGATTCCATTACCTAACGGTATCACTTTCTGCATGCTTACGGAAGGAACCTCTCTATGGAGTACTTCACGAGCAGCTCTTTTCAAATTTCGAATCGATCTCCGAGGAAGAGCTACTCGCTCGTAGTCCTTTCAGCTATAAAGAAGAGAAACTTTCATTCATGCGCCAATTGCTACGCGTGTCTAATGTGGTGGCAATTCGGGGAAGCTGATCTTTTCCGGATACCAGGTTCTCGGGGTTGGCAGGTTTTTGCCATATGCTTATGCATCGTCCATTTACCCTGTAAGTGGAGTTACATCATCGACAGATCGAAATGGGAGCTCCACTATTGTTTTTGGAGGAGCTCGAATCCGAGATCCAAGCTCCCGCCGAGCTCCCGGACGGATGCCTTGCATTGCAAACATTGCTTTTAGTTGTCGAATGCATCATCAAAAGAAATTAACGAAAGTTGTTTTCTGCTTTTTGTTCTGCAAGGGACCTTTCCGTGCTCTGGAAAAGTCTCTCCCCCACGTTCTCCAGACTTTGTTCTTTAGCTTGAGATGACCTGGAAACGGGATTCAGGGGTCATTGCACATCGTCTCAACTATCTCAAAAGCATTGTGGAGTAAATGGGAAAAGCAACAACCTTACGTGATCTTTGCGACGACTGGTTCTTGGGACTGGATGAAACACGATCATGGTTGGTTAATACCTCACCAATCGCTGATGCATGCTTCACACCGCCCAGGGAATTCTCTCTCCTATGATGTATTTTTCCGAGGCCGTCGATAGTACTCCCTCCGTGGTTGAGCGGCTTTTATGCTGATTAAGTCTCGTGAGCTGGTCAAGAGATCAAATAACGACTGCCTGCGGACACGGCCCTACCCTACGTGGAGGCATGTCGTGGTGCATAGGCCTGCTTCTACAGCTCAGCCATGCATCTTTTCTTCCCCGCATTCTGTACCTGCGGCGGATTGGTGCACGATTTCGTCGTCTCGCAGCGCCCAAGTACCCTAACCTAGTATATAAACGTAAAACATGCCCTCATCGTACAGCGGGTCTGCCGTCCCTTAGTTTGGCACTCACGTTCGTTTTTGCGCTGTCGGGTGTCTGTTTCGTCGCCCCTCCACGCCTCGTTCTTTCGTGTGAAATTGCCCCGTGAGGCTTTTTTGGGAACTTTGCGGTGACGGAGTTCCTATAGCTAGTTACACGCCTGCCTCGACCAACCTTGCCACGAGAAATTTTGCTGGTTGTGTGGGGGGCGATTAAGGTATTCAGTTAGACAGCACACCTGACCCGCCGCTTATTCGGACGGATCAATATAGTTTGACCGTCTTCCAGACTTTTTACTCGGTTTACGATCTGCACATGGATTGCTCGTCCATCGCCTGAGAGAGCGTTGCGCGGAGAGAAGGTTGTTCAGAGGAACGACAACTTGCCAGCATTGTTTTGTCGACCAAGCGGGACAACTCGATAAAATGTTCTCGGGTCGCATTTTCACGAGGAATTTGCTCGCTTCCTCTGCAAAACGGAGTCAACAGGTTCCTCGCTCGTCCAATGCCCCGCTAAGCGGAAGATGGTGGGGCCAGAAACGCTTTAGCAGCTCAGAAGGACAATCGAACAACGGGGCGGCGCGAGCAAGACCAACATGGACGACGGGCGCGGCATTTTCGCTGGCGGCAATGACTGGGTTCTCAATGTATCTGTACGGTGTTTACAGTTCCCCAAGCATCATGAACGCGATGCCAAACACTTCAAAACGAATAGAAGCAAGACCGACATACGGCAGTCCAAAGGACATGAGCATTGTACGTTTTGCTGTGAGCAATTGGCTACAAAATCCTAACAATTTATGTAACGCTTAGGCAATCGACGAGATAAGAAAAACGGTTGGCGAAGACACCATTAGCACGGACGACGAAGACTTGATTGCCCATGGCTATTCGGAGTGGTCAACAATAAACACAGACCGGCTACCCATTGCTGTTGCATACCCTAAGTCGACAGAAGAAGTATCTCAAATCGCAAAAATATGCAATAAATACCGAGTACCGATGAGTACGTAGTTGCCTCTCCAACCAAAATCGGGATCGGAGTAGGTGCGTTGTGACACTTACTGACGCTAAACAATGCAGTTCCCTTCTCTGGTGGCACAAGCCTAGAAGGAAATTTCGCAGCTCCTTTCGGAGGAATGAGCATCGACTTCACGCATATGGATAAAGTTCTCGAGTTTCACGAAGCCGAGTACGCGAACTTGCCCCTGTTGAGTTGAACAGTAACTGATTGGCTGCTTACTCAGTATGGACATTGTTGTTCAACCTGCGGTGTCGTGGATGGGACTCAACTGCCAAATTAAGGACTCAGGACTTTTTTTCCCTGTTGATCCAGGTCCATCAGTATGTTTCCCCTATTTGTCGTCCTTTTATTTGATCAATGTCTAACTAGACAGGCAAAAATTGGTGGCATGGTAGGAACGAACTGCAGGCATGTCAAATCGCTTGGAATACGGAAAAATCAGTTTTTTCTAACGAAGTGTCATCTCAATGTAGTGGAACGAATGCCGTACGATATGGTACAATGAAAGACTGGGTTGTCAACCTTACTGTTGTTCTGGCAGATGGCAGGGTGATCAAGACTAGAAGACGTCCTCGGTAAGCCCAAGATGCATCTTTTACTACAATGGGCCATACCGGAAACACCTCTTATAGGCTTGCTTCTGCCGCCTGGTACTTTAACGGCGACTGCTTCAGGACGAAGCTTGTGGTCTGAGGGTGAAAACAACTAACAGCGTGTGTTTGGTCTTGACTATAGAAAATCTTCCGCCGGGTACAATCTGAACGGCTTGTTTATAGGCTCGGAAGGCACTCTAGGATTAGTCACGGAGATTACTCTGAAACTGGCAGTCATACCGCAAGAGACAAGTGTTGCAGTCGTGACGTTCCCAAGTGTCCGAGATGCTGCTGCTGCAGCATCACAGGTAATGAGAGCTGGAATTCCCGTTGCTGCCATGGAAATTATGGACGAGGTCCAGATGTATGTGGTTAATAAATCTGGCTCAACTTCCAGAAAGTGGAAGGAGGTTCCCACTTTATTCTTCAAGTAAGTTAACCTCTGGATATCTCGAGTCCTTGTGAGATAGAACACCAGACTTGTGTCCATCATTCGTTCTACTGACTCTTTACCGGCTGGTTACTGGCTCGTTGCTGACTCACTGGTGTGATTCAGATTTTCTGGCACAAAAGCAGGAGTTAGTTTCTTAACCGAACTGCAGTGCGGAAATATACTAACATGCTAAGTGAAGGTCCAAGAAAACATTGGCTTAGTAAAGGCTATCGCCAAGGCTCACAAGGGCGGAGAATTTGAATTTGCCCGAGATGCCAAAGAGCAGCAGACATTATGGTCCGCAAGGAAGGAGGCATTGTGGAGCATGTTAGCTCTTAGGGGGAAAGGGGCAGAAGTTTGGTCAACAGACGTTGCTGTTCCATTGTCTAGACTCGCGGATATTATAGGTAGGGGATTATCCTAATACTGTTTCTAGTTTATAGCTGATCGGCGGTATCATAGAAATCTCCAAAAAAGAGATGGATGATCTTGGCCTCTTTGCTAGTGTCCTGGGGCATATAGGGGACGGAAACTTCCACGAAAGTATCATGTACGATCGGACAAATCCGCTGGAGCGAAAAGCGGTCGAAAAGTGTGTCCATGACATGGTTAACAGGGCGCTGGAAATGGACGGCACTTGCACAGTAAGTCTACTACTTTTGACAGGATTGCAAGGTCTAATAGAGGGACAGGGCGAGCATGGTGTTGGGCTTGGAAAGAAGGAATTCCTTGCCAAAGAGCTCGGCCCGGCTACGATCGGTGTTATGCGGAGCATAAAAGGCGCTTTGGATCCCCACTGGCTCATGAATCCCGGTAAAATAATGGACTTCACTGCGTAACTGCCTGCTCACGAACTGCGTTTTAATTTTAAAAATCTAGAGGCGGCGATGGGCTGATGAGGTATCATTATTTTGCTCTGGGGCGTAGCTTTTTCTGGCTTGTTGGGTGGTCTTCTGATCTGCATTTTTGCTGTGTGGAAAAATTCATTGCATTTTGCTTCAACAGAGGACTTACAGTCCAGTGCATAACTGGTCTCAAAACCCTTATATGCCCCAAAATTGAGCATAGGTCTAATTAGAGAATAAATGGGGGTTTCACTCTTACATTTGGAGATTTATCGCAATTGATCAATAGTGACTTTGCATATGTAGCACCCTCTCCAGATGAGGTTAGGTTCTATAAAAATGCATCTGATTCGCTCGCTTCCTCACCATTTCACTTCCCGACTACCTTGCAAGAAAGTCTACAATTACAATGGGCATTTAGAAGTCCAACACCAAGGCAACGCAGCTGTGGGGAGTTTTGGTCGATGTGGCCTGCGATAGCCCCACGATATCCCAATACTCTCGTTTAATTTGGGGGGAATTCAGACAAATACAGCGGCTGGACAGCGGAGAGACCGGCTCTCTCTCCACTCGCCGCAATCTTCAGGCATCCTTCACACCAGCTGGTGAGATGCGACCACTCGATATTCTTCAATTACACCCAATCGCATAGTACGCAAAACTCATAGGCTTGCACGCTGTTGAGGTGTTGTCAGGATATCTACGGTCGCTTTTGGATATATCCTTACTCTGACTTGCCGCCGGAGTCACTGTACGGCACAGCTCACCACCGACGACGGCCGATATAAAACCTCTCGTTGACACCTTGTGCACACATAGTGCAAACGCAACGCTGAGGCTAACTTAGAATATCTATATTGCACTGGAAATATGGCCGCAGAACCACGTCTCAACCCGCCCATCGACGACCACATGAACCTCTTCCCACGGCTCTCGGCGTATCCGTCGTTACAACTTCCTCCACTTCAAGATCCTATACCCTCGCTCTCAGCGAGCCGGCCGCTTCCCTTGGAACCAAGCGCAAGTGCGAATAGGGATGCACACGCTAGTAGCGCACAGCCGTACTCGATCTCGACGTCCAGGGGATCAGCTGCTTCAAGAGGCGTTGGTAGTGGCGGTCCAGCTACTGGAGAGAAAGTTCCTCGGCCAGTGGATGAGGCGGCGCAGGGAATAGAAAAGCCGTCTTTAGCGTCTAGTTCAACCAGGGATCGGGATCCTCGGGAAGGTGCGGAGGAAACTGTGGAGAGTAGACAGACGGCAGGCTCGAGGAAGAGACAGAGGGTCGAACAACATGATGACACCAATAAAAACTATCTCCAGCTGCCGAAGATGTGCAAGAAGCGGACTCACTCAGGGGACGCTCCGTTACTTGCGGGACTTGATCACATCGTAAGTCCTCTCAATGGACCTGGTGCGACTGGTGGTGGGGGTGCCTATTCAGCAGCGCCGAGTGCTTTCGAAGATGCACATGGAAGAAATGCTCTGAATGGAACTCTTGCAATTATAAGGGAAACCGGTTCGGTAGAGACGGCAGAAACTATTACAAAGGAATCAAGGGAAAAGGCTTCAAAGAGAGAGATCCGGCGACCAAGACGGAAATGGGGAGAGCAAGAGACAGACCACCTACTGCAAGGCGTTGCTTTGTATGGAGTGGGAAGTTGGAAAAAGATTCTGGAGCATCCTGAATTTAAGTTTGATGCTCGGAGTTCAATTGATCTGAAAGATCGGTAAGTGCCTATTTAAGATTGCATTGGTGCTATGCCCCCAATCTAGATTCTAATTTTGTTATGCTTGTAATGCAGATTTCGTACTTGCTTCCCACAGGAGTATAGAAAACATCTAGACTCCAAACCCAGCAATTCAGACCCGGCAGAATTCTCACAACGCTCAACTCCGAAGTCACGACCCCTCCCCAGCATCATCTCCGAAAATATACTTAATCTCGATGATTCTCCCACAAGTTCTACAAGTGCCATATCCCCGAAGGAGGTATCTCCATCTCCGTCTAAACGGGCCCGAAAGCCCCGTACAGATCGCAAAGGTACTGACGACCTTGCTCGACTTGGTATAGCTGCTCCGTTCCGGAAAGCCCAGCGGCGCGAACGTCGAGCTTTTACGGACGAAGAGGACGCAGCTCTACTGAGAGGGTTTCAAATGCATGGCCCTCTATGGAGCACTATCCAGAGTGACCCCAGCCTTAACTTGAGCTCTAGACGCTCCATGGATGTCAGGGACAGGTTCAGGAACAGGTATCCAGAGAAATACGCAGAGGCTGGGTACAAGACAAGGCCGAAAAACTATCCGAAATCGCCGCTTCGGACACACGGCAAAGAAGGCGGTGAAGTGCCTCCGATATCGTCCGCTTCATTGTCTGGTGGTTTTGATCAAGGAAGGCCAAAAGAAAACCGACACATAAACACCGAAGAACCTCAAAACCCTTCCCAAAACAGCCTCCTCGACTTCGGCGACGGCACCCTTCCTCCCTTTGGCCAAAGTGCCGGCGAATCTGACATCCAACGCCTCCTCCTTGACCATATCCACCCCCTGGCAACCTGGAACGTCTCACGTGCCCACCTCTCGACCATAGATTCGCAACAACCCCGTAACGAACCCGACCAAACCATCGACCCCTCATCCTCCCAGAACCCCCTACACCACCAAACATCATCCGCGACTTCAACCTCCACCCAACAACAAAACCAGCAGAACCAGAACCAACAGCCACAGAGCCTTCCCACCCTCCAAAAATCAACCATCAATCCTCGCTCCCAACCCTTCCCCTTCCTCTCTACTCTACCCCCCTTACTCGACCCCTTGGATTCAGTGTTTGCACATTCAGCGAGCACGTTTCTGAACTCGGGCTCTGTTAGTGGTGGGGATAAGTACCCTGCGATTGCAGAGTTGATGAAACTTGCTGGCGGGGATGAGAGGAGGTTTGGTGCCGGCGATATTGGGGGTGGGGTGGGGTTGAATTGGGAGGATATGGCTACGCATCCGATGTTCGATATTGATACTGGGGGCGGGATTAGTGGAGGGACCGGAGAGGACGGAGTAGGGAGGGGAAGGTGAACAGAAGTTTTTGGCGTAATATATTTTGGGCCGGTGGCGTGTTTAGAATATTTTTGGAATTGGATAATGTATAGGGCGGATAATCAGGATAAGGATATACCCTTTTTGCGTGTAGATATCTTGGTCTTTTGGCGGGTTATGGTTGTGAAAGTCAAAGGAGGTTCATGAAAATTTCCATTTTTGTTTATGATGACACTCGTAGCGTGTTCAGCAAAGCCCTTTAAAGAACATCATCATCAGACCTCAGATTCGCATGTAGAATTGAAGTGGGCAAGCTGCTGCTACCTCCGTCCACTCTTCAACTATCACCCTAAATAAAAGCCATGGCTAGACGTTTAGTGTCCAGCAATGGCGTGAGCCCGACGGCGATCTCTCTCCTCGGCGATGGTAAGCTAGTAATATGTCAGCCACTTCGTTCCAATGCAGCAGAAATCCTTAAATGCCTAAACAAGAGGTATCCGCACTTTCACACCCTTGCCCTTTGGCAGGCTAATCCACGGCTTCTCCTTCCCAATAACAAAAACGTTGCTCTCTCTCGTTGCAAAGCCATTGTCGATTGCATCCTTAATATGCACAATATTGAAGCCTCCATCATGTCGCTCCCGATGCGTGATCACACCCACACGACCCATATTGCGCCCACCAGTTACCATGGCGATGACACCAGTATCGAAGCGGATGAAGTCTGTTATCTTCCCGGTTGCGAGGTCGATCTTGACCGTGTCGTTAACGCGGATGACGGGATCAGGGTAGCGGATACTAATCCCACGGCCAGGTCAGCGAACTGAAGCCAAGGGGTGTTTGAACTCAAAGAGTTGGGCGGAGGAAGCAAAACATACGTTCTAGCATCATGAGTGACCAAAAAGGGGATCCCTCCTCGTCCCAACTGAACTCTCTTGACTTTTGCGAGCTTATACTCTGACTCCTCAGCGGTGATGCGGTGCACTGTGAAGCGGCCCTTGGTGTCGTATACGAGTCGGAAGTGCTCGCCCGTCTTCTCGATCGAGATTACATCCATAAAGCCTGCTGGGTAGGTACTGTCGGTTCGGACTTTGCTGTCGACTTTGACGAGGCGTTGCATGAGGATGGCTTTCGTTTCGCGGGAGTTGAGTGCATACTTTAGACTGAGAGAAACGGAGGTCAGGTTAGCATAGAGCCCATCAAAGCACGGTAGGCTTGAGAGGTGGAGGGAAGGAGCTCACCGATTGCGAACAAAAACGATGAGTGGCATACAATCGCGGAGCTTGTGGGGACCGGGTGAGGCGCGGGGTGCATAGGCACCAGACAGTTTGTCTAGAAGCCAGTGCGAGGGTGCGCTGAGGCGCTTTTGGTGTTTCTTTCTGCATAGCGAAATTTAAATATTAGCCTTCCACCTTGGAGATCCCGAACTATCAACATCGAATCTGCGAGCTCCGAAGTTGTCTGAGATCGAGTAATTGTTCCACTTGAAAATAAAATTCGGCCTCGAAATCTATATTCCCGCCCCTACCACCGCTCATTCCACCTTACGGGCGCCTGGGCGGCAGGAAAGTTCTCGTCCAGGTCTTCGTTCGTTCTTGATATGACCATCGGAAGATCGATTCAATCCCACACTACGCAGTCCAGCCAGGAGAGATCTAGTCTCACAAACAAGAAAGAGAACTTACGGTCCACGACCCATGATTGCAACCGAATCAGAGTTTCAAAGGAAAGTCGGATTCGATCCCGCTGTCGTTGGTCGTCGAAGGCGGTTGATGGGCGTTAATTTGCTCTATTGCGTTACAAGCGAATTTCGGAATTTAGAGGGTGCATTAGCTAAGCGGGAACACAGTCCCTCTTATAGGGCTTCGCCCTAGGGCTTTCGCTACGTTATCTACATCGGGTGGTAAGATCATCCAATCATATAGAAAAGAGATCCATTTATACGAATCTATCGTGAGTTAAGGTAATTACAGAAAACAGAAAGGGTCGAGAGAAAGCTGAAATCAGACATATCCCATGAGGATTGCTGCCTCTGCGTTCAATATTGAGGACCCAGCGGCACCAATTACGGCTACGCAAACACTGTCAGCTCGAACCCTGAAATCGGAAACGGGCAATACTTACTATTGTGACTCAATGCTACGAATTTGATGTCGAATATTCCGCTTTCATCCTCCCTGATCCTGCCGACGCTAACAGCGTATCCACCATAAATATCACGATCGAGTCTTGGCTGAGGTCGATCAGGCTCATCCATAACAACAATTGCCTGCTCCGGAGCCGAGGGACACCCCAGCTTCTGAGCCTCTGAGATATACTCTCTCATCGCTTGCTTAACTTGTTCAGCGGGCGGTGGGGGTCGCCTAGCGAATCGGAGAGATACGCAGGCAGTGTGACCGTCCAGGACTGGTACTCTGTTGCACGCGGCAGATATCTTCAGAGTACTTTGTTCGGTAAAGCCCGAAGCATTTGCATTTACGGAGCCTAGAATCTTCTGTGCTTCTGTTTCAAGTTTGTCCTCTTCCCCCGATATGAATGGAACCACATTGTCCAATACATCCATACTGCTGACCCCTGGGTAACCAGCTCCGGACACAGCTTGCATTGTGACGACACTAACTTGGTCAACGGGTCCGAATCTGGATTGAAGCGCTGCGAAAGGGATTACGACTCCAATGACTGCACAGTTGGAATTACACACCAAGAAGCCTTTGTCCAGACCATGGTTGTGTCTCTGGTACTCCAAGACTTTGAGATGTGAAAGGTTGACTGTCGGAACTACCAGTGGCACAATTGGATCCCGTCTGTGGTTTTTCGAATTCGAGAATACAGCCAAATTGGCTTTTAGAAAAGCCATTTCTAAACTCGGGGTGATGTTAGCCTCGGTAACCACATCTGGCTTGAGATACTTGCTAACCTATGTCTCCAGCAACATCGCTGTCCAGTCCCGAGAATACCAAATTGCATTCTGCAAAGTGTTCCGGGTTGCATTCTTTGACTACTAACTCTGCAATATCCTTGGGTAATCGTACGGCCTGCTTCCACTGCACTGCATCCTTGTACTTCTTTCCTGCAGATCTAGGCGAAGCTCCGACTGCGTGTAGGACAAAATGTGGATGCAACGACAGTAGTAGAACAAAACGCTGGCCTACGGAGCCAGTACATCCTAAAACTCCTACATTTCTGTGCATCAACAAAGAGGGCAGTCCCACCGGCGCCAGTTAACTTTGACTCACCACATTTTTTCTTTGGGAACGGAGTAGTCATTGCTGGGTTTCCGCTAATCTCAGTTTGCTTATAGGCAGGGTATTTTAAATAAGTGTGGAGGATTATGCCACTCTAGGAGAGTCTGCAAAGTGTTTAGAAGCACGAGTTAAGGTGTGGTCGTGACCTTATATGAAGACGCACATGTGGCGGGGCGTTTGTCCGGCATGGCAGGCGCAACCAAATGACTCCTCCCGCCAAAGAAATATTGAACCGGGTCTTTTTCGCACAGCTCGAGTAATTTCGCGCTCGACTATTTGAATTTTCCCGAGATGCTATTATCCATCCATCACACTGTCAATGACTAGACATCCTTTTGGGATCACGATATCTCTGCTGAGTTGTGACTATTATACATGGCAGAAATGTTTTACATCTCTTCGCTGTGAAAACGGCGAAGCAAGTGGAGATGAGCCCTAGATCCGTCCATAGTATGCTCCTGCCTATGCGTGTACGAGGAAATGGATATCGAGACATAGTGTACAGTTCTAATATACGCCAGTTACTTGACCACCAGATATTAAATGCTTTTTTCTAGTGAAAGTATCCCACATGTATTTTGTGGAAGTTATCATGAGTGTGTACCGAACAATCGGAGAATCATCTCATACCTATGAACGCTGTTAGCGGCGTTTCGCCATCGCAGACATCCGGAGAACTTACATTCCGAACATAATCGCAGCTGATGGGACTACACGTAAGAGATGTGGAGTGAGGCCGCCGTACATGGATGCTAGGCCTTCCTCCCTCCAAATAGTCTTAAAGCATTGCGCAAGACCCGTATATTTCAGCTGGCCATCCTGCATCGGGGCTTCTCGTAAACGAGTGCGGACGACTTCGTGAGGGTATGTAATCAAAGCTGCGAACAACTTCGCGCTTCCGGCCGCACCTAGTTTTCCGCCCCAGCCGACAACCTCGTCCCAGATCGTGCGATCCCTCCCACTAGCTACAAGCCTGTCATCTCTTTTTGCCAGCATAAGCTTCATTTGCTCGTACAGTACCCATTGTAGCGTGCTCTCCGATACACCAAGGTAACTCGCACTCAAACCCCTATAGAGTCCACGAATGCCTTCCTGCCGTATGACCTGCAAAGTACAATCAAGAGAATTCTTGTATCGACGCTGTGATAAAGCGGAAATGCTAGGGGAAGATTTCTCCAAGGCTTGTGACTTGTCGAGTTGAAGACGGGTTTTGACCAGCCAGATCGGGTTTGTTGCAGTACTTGTTACGATGCCGGCCGTGGCTGCAGCACAGAGGTGTACCCATGCTGCCTCCTGCCCACCGTTGAAGTATGTTGAAATGATCCGTTTTCCATTACCATAAGTGTAGAAATTGATAGCGCGAGCCGGAACCACGCCGGTAAGATTTGGTCCCAACCCCTTGAATAAGGCCCGCCAACCTTCGACGCGGTGTATCGAGAAGAGAATCTGGAATGTTTCCTGAAAGTGAACGAGAGATTGTCGAGGGAGAGAAAGAGAAGAGACATGAGGGAGATTCCGAGCAGTCCGAGCAGCGGCCAGTTGGTGCTTGTAGAAGTCGGATTGGAGGCGGGTTTTCAGGACATCAAGAGGTGAGGTAAGGAATGCAGCTGTCATGCCACCGGCCCTGCAAAGGATTGTCTTAGTACTAGAAATATCAATCGGCTCTAAGGGGACATACGCGCCAGCGACAAGATGTGCCCAAGATTTTGCTACGGGAGATTCGCGTTTTACTATCAACGTTCGCTCATTTTCGGCGGACTCGGCTATAATGTCACCGGCCCCTCTCGATTGCGGTATTGGACTCTGCTGCAAGAGTCTCGAATGCGAGATGTTCTTCGCCTTTCTCGAATCTGTGACGAAGGTCATGTATGAATGACGGATGCGATTACCGTCCCCTGGCGCTTAAAGGCTACCGAAACGACTGAAAGAAGAAACAGGAGGATGTCCTGAATGGCTAAAGCTCATTGATAAGTGTAACGCATCCGAATTGCACGAACGACCCTGCTCATGACGAGATACCGGACCGCGTAATTTTCAAATTTATTTTTCCGATTAGGACTAGCGCGGCTTTTTACCACGTAGCAGGTAGTGCGTGCAGCAGCACCTAAAACATCTCACGAGCACTGAAATGACGAAATTCAACGACGCAAAAGATAATTTCAACAACTTCTGACAGGGAAAAATGGTATCAAAAAAGTCTTGGTGAATTTTCCAGCATTTAAAATACGCAAAACACTTGCTCGTGTCCCGGTTGAGCCAAGGCTCGAACCAGTGTCCCTGATGTGGCTGGAGTCGAAGGTATCATTTTTTGCAGTGATGTCAATGCAACGCATTGCCACTGGGCCATCCTCCTTTGAGTTATCGCTTACCATTGTCGAATCAGTTATAAATCACGTTCTAAATCTTCCCTGGGAGTACATACAATAGCACTTCACTGTCTCCGCTCTTCAAGTCCAGCACTTCCGCTCACCCCTGCTAGTGGAAACATATTTCTCTTAGGAGCAAATAGCCCATTATTTTTTCCGCTCTAAATATGTCTTTTGTAGAATTATAAACTTTCTGAGGACACTGTATGTACATTACCCACAACATATAACCTTCAGACTTGGAAATGTGAATTTATAGGATCGGAGGAAGGGGACAATAAGGTTCGTCTTGTAGGCATAGTAAAGAGCATTCTAGGCAGCTCCAGTAAACGGCTACTGCTTCAACCATGGGTAGCAAGATCGAGAGAAGTTCTGTGCTGAGGGTGAAGGTAAGCGTACTTATGGGTAGGCAGATATGCGTATCTGATTATCCCGAGGTTGAGCAGAATTACGGAAGTAGTGTCAGTTAAGTGCTATTGATCAGAGGCTAGTAGTGGGAAGTTCACAGAGGTAGAATGTCAAGATATCATCAAATCTGTCCACCTTCACATCTTTGCATTTCGAGATGCTACATCAAATGGATGCAGGAACGGGGAACTCGGACCTCCCATATCCTTACCTTGACGGCACCTCAACTTTGCATTTGAAGAATCTTTAGGATGTTCTACAAAGGCATGATAAAGCGCCGACATGAGACGTCTGTTTCCGAAGAGCAAACGCTGACGACTGATTCGAAATGTAAAGAGCCCACACACCACCCAAACCATCTCCTATCTAAATAGTAGTCTCGTACGGAATTGGCGTAATCGTCTCCGGCATGTTTCCTTTCATGGTGATTGTGCGTTCTCCTCGTGGCATAGCGGGCTGTCGCTTGAGATGGATATGTGTACCGTCTGCCTTCGCCTTCCGCTTTTTCTCAGCATTCTCTTTAACACGACGAACGAATTCGTCCCGGGACCGCGAGTGAGAGACATGCTCAACCCGAACATTGATACGCTTCTCCAGGTAGCGGTTGCCGACTTTTTTGTAAATGATAACACCCACAGCGTTCTTTGTGACGTTGTAGACGACACCGGTCTTTCCATGGTATACCTTGTACGGCATACTGTTCTCTCGTTAGCATTCGTTCGTGATGTAGAATCGCAGAAAGATGTTTGTTAAGGCGGAATTTCCTAACCCTTTCTGTACGGCACCGTTGGCCTTGATGTCCACTATGTCTCCTACTCTAAGCTGGTATTAGCGATTTGTTTCTTTCCTCCACAATTACATATATAGGTGTTGGTCTGCATACCGGTACTGCCTTAGGTAGGTAGACAGCGGGATCATACCCTTCTTCTTGAAGTCGCGCGAGAACGCATACTGTGATCAATCACGTCAGTTTCACCAGTCCACAACTGAAGCAATTCAAATTGTCGAGACGTACCCGAGTACCAGCCCGAAGACCAGCTGAATGACCCATGTTTTAGTTGTTAGGTAGGTGCAGATATTTGGTTGTCGTTGATGATCAGAATGTCACTGATTTTCGTGATCGCTTGGTTGTGGTTGAAGCTCGGTCGGGCTGAGCCCTAAACCCGCCGAATTACCAGTCCCTTGCTAAGCGATGCTTGGCACCCACCACTTCATGCACTTTTAATTTTTAGTGTCCGGAATCATAACTTCATCGCCAACCAATTACCCGACAACCTTGCGACAAATTGATCGCTCACCCGAGCTGCGATTATGGCGCCGTAAGTAGAGTATATTCAGCATTTAGCATCTTAAGGTTATATTACTGACGGATGGCGTATGCAGCCGTTCTTACTCCAAGACCTACAAGGTCCCTACTCGTCGTAAGTGCTATCTCGATTCTATCGTTGTTTGGACGATAAATAGCTAATGGCTACTCCACAGCCTTCGAGTCAGCCCGTCTGTTAGTAGCCCCCGGCCACTGAGCATTGAGCTTGTCTCTGCTTATGCCGAGCGCTTTGGACTAATCACTCCTCTACGAACAGTGATTCGGAATTGAAGATCGTCGGTGAATACGGTCTCCGCAACAAGCGCGAGGTGTGGCGTGTGCAACTTACCCTCTCTAAGATTCGCCGTGCCGCTCGGTATGGATTATCTGGTCTTGGGTGTTGGTGGACGGAACTGATTGAATGACTAGTCAACTTCTTACTCTCGACGAGAAAGACCCCAAGCGACTTTTCGAAGGCAATGCCCTAATTCGTCGTCTCGTCCGTGTCGGCGTGCTTGACGAATCCCGCATGAAGCTCGATTACGTGCTGGCTCTCAAGGTTGAGGACTTCTTGGAGCGGAGACTGCAGACCTGTGTCTACAAACTCGGTCTAGCTAAGAGCATCCATCACGCCCGTGTCTTGATTAGACAACGTCACATCCGGTAAGAGTCTTGCCAATTCTTCTTAGAATGCTTCAAATTACTCCAGGGTGTGTGTTAACGTTTGCATCCGGGCATAGAGTCGGCAAGCAAATTGTCAATGTCCCATCTTTTGTCGTCCGTCTTGACTCTCAAAAGCACATCGACTTTGCGCTATCTTCTCCCTTCGGTGGTGGACGCCCCGGCCGTGTGAGGAGAAAGAAGGCTAAGGCAGCTGAGAAGGGTGGTGAGGAGGCGGAGGATGAGGACGAGGAGTAGGCGCTACGTCAGCTTCGAAATTTCCATAATAGCGATAGCAGTCACGGATATGTAGTTGAAAAGTCGATACGCTTGCAAAATCAAGCGGCAAAGCAAGGTATCATAATACAATTCTTGATATGCTATTTGAAGCAATGATACTCCTTCCCAATGATGTGACCGCCTGACCCTAAACGCCGGTGATCAAAACCATAAACTACACTACAACAGAACAACCTCATCGTTACTCAAAAACTTCGCCATAGGATCTTCTGCCATCGTTCGTTTTCGACGATATGCGTCGAGCTCTTCCTCAGTAACGCCGCCCTTCATTTCATCCAGAGTCCTCTTCTTTATGGTGTTGTCGGACTTGGCGTCAGGGGCATCAATGTCAACTTGCTTAAGCTTCTGTTCAGTCCTGTCCACATCTTCTGCATTGCCTTTCCCGTTCCACTCAATCTCCTTCACTTGCCTGCCTTCGACCAAAACAGCCGCCGTCCGCATTTCGTTGGCTTCCTCGAAAGCCCTTATTCCATCCTCCCTAGTGCAGTAACTGTTCTTGACGACAGAGTGACAACAAGAATATCCCCACTTGAAATTTGACCACCAACTGCCCCAGACTGACTTGTGGTTGTTGATAATTACATCCTCCGGATATTTCGATTTCGCTATAGTCTTCGGCTGCCCTTTTATCGCGCCAGTCGAGTCATACTCGACATATCGCTCGTTCTCCGTCACGGCAATGTCTTTCATAGGCGGCGGCATTAGATCTCTCTCTCCACCGTACTTCTCCAATAAGGCTTTGCGCTGTGCTTCGCGCTTCCTGGCGGCTTCTTCCTGCTCTTTCCGCCGGTGGAACTCTCCCTCTGTTGGGTTCGCCTGTAGATGTTGCTTTGAAGCCTCGCCACGTTCTTGTAATTCCCAGGCATATCTCTGGGCCTTCTCGAACTCTGCTGCGTCACCCGAGGCACGCATAAAGTTGTCTTCTGCAACAAGAGCAGCGGCTAGATCAGCCGTAGCGCCGCTGTCGACCATTGACCGGGTCTTTGGGTCGTACTTTGCAGAATCCAAATCGAGATTAAGCAGGTATTTGGCAGTATCCTCACGAATTCGCAGATTCCGTGTTGCGGTGCTCTGCTGCCGGCCCATGTCCGACTCTTCAGCATACTTCGCCTCCTCGTCGTTCCCATCCTCTTCGTCACCCATATCTTCACCCTTCCGTTTCTTCTTCTCCCCAATCTCCCTTGCTTTCTTCCGCAGCTCCTCTAAACGCTCATATTCCTCAATGACGGTCTTATATTCCGTAGCATCGTAACCATTCCATCTATCCCGTTTAGCGTCCCAACCCAAGTTGACGTCCTGTACTGCCTCATCGGCTTGGATATCCTTTCCCGTCCACTTCGCTCCCAGCTTTCGAGGTCGGCTTAGGCACTCTTTAGTTTTATGGGTCATGGCGCCACAGTTCTCACACGCGCCCTTGCGGAACTTAGTAGCTGCAGGACCTAGTCGCTGGCCACGATCATACCACGCCGAGTTATCTGCTGCTGCCTTCTGGAGACGTTGATGCTCAAGGTAATCTGCTGTAGAGGAGTCATCGTCAACGTAGAAAGGCTTCTTCGAGATGAAGGACGGGATGTATTCGTTTCGCTCTTTCGATGTGGCCGACACATCAGCGGGTTTTCGTGGAGGCGGCATGATGACACTGAGTGGCAAGTCTTTGCTGAGGGAGGTGAATTCAATATCTGCGCTGTTGAATTTAAGCTCATGCACGTGATCCACAGCTCTGCGCTAAGCCCTTGATGACTTGCATACGCGGATCGCGTCACCCGTGTCATTAATGGCTCTCCTAGTGCATTGTTGATTTTGCTCGTGTTGCTTTCCACTACGAATGTCATGTCTGGGCATTTTCGCGACAGCAATTGCTCCGTTGCTTTCTCTCATTGCATATGAAAGTGCCAACTCTGCCTTTCATCCTTCAAGAAATGATAATATCACGGTCGCGTTTCCGTTAGCATTTGCTCATGGAGCAGTTTCGCATGCGACTGAACTGTATCGACTACTACCAGGCTAATCCCTCTCATTTTGATCCGCAGCTGTTCCCAAATGATGGAGCGCATCAAAGGAAATCCCCGAAGGTCCCGGTAATCCGCGTTTTCGGAGCAACAGAAACTGGCCAGAAAGTATGCGCCCATATTCACGGCGCTCTTCCATATCTGTTCATTGAGTATGCAGGAGATTTGGCCCCAGATGCCGGTATGTATAGTAGGACGTTCAGGCTTTAACCCCGGGGACTGATATGGGATTCAGTGAAAGCGTACGTACAGCGTTTACATGCCTCCATTGACCATGCGCTTGCGGTTAGTTTTCGCAAGAAAGTGTATGATGGGACACCAAGCTATGTTGCGCGGGTCACCCTCGTTAAGGGAGTCCCGTTCTATGGCTATTTTGTGGGGTATAAGCATTTCCTCAAAATATACTTGCTCAATCCTCGGCATATGACAAGACTATCCGATCTGTTGCTCCAAGCTTCTATTATGGGGAAGGTTTTCCAGCCCCACGAAAGTCACTTGCAATACTTGCTCCAGTGGATGTGCGATTACAATCTTTACGGCTGTGGCTATATCAATTGCGAAAAGGTCAAATTTCGAAGCCCGATCCCTGATTACGAGGAGATGAATAGTGCTGTACATCTCTGGCATGGCCGAACTATCCCATCACAGATGATCTCTGATGACATGAAGTTTCCAAGAGAGAGCCATTGTTCGCTTGAAGTGGATATCTGCGTCCAAGATATTCTAAACAGAAGAGATGTCGTGGCACGGCAAATTCACCAAGATTTCATTGAGATGACCAACCCTCTGCCGCCGGATACGAAACTGGTTCCTAGCATGGCTGGCCTATGGAGAGACGAAGAACGAAGGCGACGAATTGCAAATCCAGATGTGAGTTTCGGAGGCAGCCCGTTTCCCCCGGAGGCTCTGGTATCGATGTCTGCAGACTCAAGAAACTCACAGAGAAGCGGGTGGATCCATGAAGAGGAGTATACCCAAAGGATTAGTGAGCTTATCCGAGACGAGAGAACCAGGGATTACGGGCAGTTCTCTTTTAAGAAATATATTGAAATCACCAAGGAGGAGGGAATGGCAAGAGCTGTGTATGACAGCACTGAGGATCTCTTCCCCGAAAATCTTGGTAGACAGCCAGCTTCTGAGCGACCGTATTCAGCAGACCATGGACCCGAGACAGATGCTGCAAAAGAAAATGTAGATGTTGATGAAGATAGAGCACCGAATGTCGGCGAAGATGATTATTCTTACGACTCCAGCGAAGACTTGGGGAAAGATCTTGACATGTTGTCGCAGAAGGTACGGGAAGATCAAGAAAGGCTACAGAAGAGAGGCGGTGCGGGCGCGAAATCCACGGACGGGTGGCCGTATCCCCACCAGCATAGAGATCAACACGGTGTCTCCCTGTTAGCACGGCGTAAGCAACCGTCCAGCCCAGGCGAACTTGCAGAACTGGGAATCCGAGATGAAGATGACTTCAGTTATATCGAAGAAGATGAGTTCTGTATTCCTCTGGAGTGTGCGAGCGACATCAAATCTACAAGAAACACTGCGAAGCGATCAGCAACTGCGCCGTCTCCACTGCACCCGAGGAAACGAAGAAGGCTACCTGACAATGCTTACGAACAACCGCCGAATTACGGGGATAAGTCCGACGAGGCAACGGGAAACCCGCACGATAGGCCTCAAAGTTCTATTCAGCCGGTAAAATTGGCCAACGACAGCAATAATCTCTCTAACAAAAAGCCTTTTGCTGCAGTCAAAATCTCAGAGAATCCGCCTCCGAGTTCACAACTTCCACGCCATCCGGAGACAAGATCTCACGAATCCCCCAAACCCAATATTATGCGCGGAAATCAGACCCTTCCATTTGCCGTTGTCAAAGACCCCTTCGACCCCTATACTATTCAGAGTTTGAGCCAGCGCAGCGATCTGAGTAGCCAAAAGGGCTCCAAGTCGTCTAGGGATGAAATTAACCTATCGGAATCTTCGACTGCCATGAAAAAACATGCTTCCCTATCACCCCAGCCAAACGCTACCTTTTCTACGCCTAACGAGGCTAGGTTACTTGACATCGCGAAGAACGTTGACTCGTCACTTCGTCTGTCCTGCGGCTCAGTAGCCCTCTTTTATTCGCAAGAGCCGCCAGCTGCAGACCATGTCGTATCTACTATGGAATCTTTCGGACTGCCTCAAGTCCTTTATCAGGAGCCCTACTACAGCGACGAGAAGGACGTCCCTGACCGGCCTCGAGAATACGCTGGAAGGGAATTCAGACTTGAGAGCGACACTGCACCATTCCTTCCAGATTTCGATCCCACTGGAACTTCGGAATATACTAGAGAGAAGACAGGGATCAAATATGATAAAGTGGCTGAGGAGAGAGCTATGCAACGAAGAAAGTGGGCCTGTAAGCTGCGTAGTTGGGAAATTGGCGAAGCGCCGCCGAGCCGAAAGGAGGTTGAGGAATGGTATGAACGAGAACAAACTATTCTCAAAGACCCAGAAGTTGGCGTAGACCAAAGCGCACACCTTCTAAATCTCGATGTGTCCCAAATCGAGGAGGCAACCCAAAAGAACCGATACGGCTTCAAGTACTCTCAGAAGCAAGAATCTACCAGCGTTCAGCATGAGACACAATATATGAGCATCATGAGTTTAGAAGTTCATGTGAACACGAGAGGGAAATTGGCGCCGAATCCTGAAGAGGACGAAATTTCCTGCATATTCTGGTGTTTACAGTCTGATGAGGATGAGGAAGACCTAGAGTCCAACGGCGTGACTGAAGGGACTTACATTGGCATCGTTGCCCTGTCCGAAGAGGGTGGACTAGCGCATAAGATTTCAAAGCAAGTTGCAGCCAAGGTCGAAGAAGAATCATCAGAATTGGACCTCATCAATAAGCTTATTGACATAGTTCGTTTCTACGACCCAGACATCCTTACTGGCTACGAGGTCCACAACGCATCTTGGGGATACGTAATCGAGCGTGCAGGCCTCAAGTACGAGTACGACCTTTGCGAGGAACTATCCCGGATGAAGTCCCAGTCTAAAATGGGAGTTAGCAAGAATATGAGTAGCGCTTGGGGTCTTACTCATGGAGAAACCATGGTAACTGGCAGGCATATGCTAAATATCTGGCGGATGGCCCAGAGCGAATTGCACATCCTACAGTACACAATGGAGAACGTGGTCTTCCATTTGTTGCATCGAAGGATTCCGCATTACTCTCACAAAGATCTCACAGCATGGTTCAAAGGTATGAAGCCACGAGAACTTGCAAAGTGCATAGACTACTACGTCTCTCGTGTCCAACTAAACCTTGAAATCCTCGACCGGAACGAACTTATCCCTCGGACTAGCGAGCAAGCTCGCATTCTAGGCGTTGATTTCTTCTCCGTCATCTCAAGAGGATCACAATTCAAGGTCGAGTCATTCATGTTCCGCCTAGCAAAGCCTGAGAACTTCATACTTCCATCTCCAAGTCGTAAGCAAGTTGGAGGCCAAAATGCGCTAGAGTGTCTTCCTTTAGTCATGGAGCCTCAAAGCGCCTTTTATACCAGTCCAGTACTTGTGTTGGATTTCCAGTCTTTATATCCTAGTATCATGATTGCATACAATTACTGCTACTCGACATTTTTGGGCAGGATTGAGAGTTGGAGAGGACAGAACAAAATGGGCTTTTCAGAATACAAGAGACAGCCTGGCATATTGGATTTTCTCAGGGATCAGATCAATGGTAGGTTGCGCTCCTGTTATGGTCGAAACCATCTGACTTGAATTCTAGTCGCTCCGAACGGCATAATGTATGTGAAACAGGAAGTCCGGAGATCGCTCCTGGCGAAGATGCTCAGTGAGATCCTCGAGACTAGGGTAATGGTGAAAAGCGGCATGAAGCAAGACAAAAATGACAGAGTCCTACAAAGACTCCTCAACAACAGGCAGTTGGCTCTGAAACTTCTGGCCAATGTTACATACGGATATACTTCCGCGTCGTTCTCTGGTCGTATGCCTTGCTCCGAGATTGCAGATAGCATTGTCCAGAGCGGCCGTGAAACACTAGAGAAAGCAATCGCTCTGATACACTCGATTGACAGGTGGGGTGCAGAAGTGGTATACGGCGATACTGACAGCATCTTTGTACACCTAAAGGGCCGTTCGAAAGATGAAGCATTCCGAATCGGTGAGGAAATATCGAAAGCTGTCACGGACATGAACCCCCGTCCAGTCAAGCTTAAGTTCGAAAAAGTCTACCTCCCATGTGTCCTGCTCGCCAAAAAACGTTACGTCGGCTTCAAGTATGAGCACAAGGACCAAAAGGAGCCAGAGTTCGAGGCCAAAGGCATTGAGACGGTTCGCCGTGACGGCACACCGGCAGAGCAGAAGATCGAGGAGAAGGCGCTGAAGATCTTGTTCAAGACGGCAGATCTTAGTCAAGTCAAGGAGTACTTCCAGCGGCAATGTAGCAAGATCATGAAGGGAAAAGTGTCTGTGCAGGACCTTTGCTTTGCTAAGGAAGTTAGGCTAGGCACCTATAGCGAAAAAGGCCTGCCTCCTCCCGGCGCCTTCATAAGCACTCGAAAAATGATGGAAGACCCAAGAGCGGAGCCACATTACGGCCAACGTGTCCCCTACGTGGTAGTCACAGGTGCTCCCGGAGCTCGACTAATCGATCGCTGCGTCGCGCCAGAGACATTGCTGAACAACGACCATATCGAGCTCGACGCCGAATACTACATCTCCAAGAATCTCATACCCCCACTCGAACGGATTTTTAATCTCGTTGGTGCGAACGTCCGCATGTGGTATGACGAAATGCCTAAGATACAACGTATCCGCCGTATTGAGGGACGCAACAATGATTATTCTAGCGGCAGTGGTTCAAAAGACTCCAAGAAGACCCTGGAATCGTACATGAAATCCTCTTCCTGCGTCGTCTGTTCGGAGAAACTTGAGTCTGAGGACCCTCTTTGCGAAGACTGCTTTCACAGCGAAGAAACGTCTATGTTGAATCTTAGGACTAGACTCAGCCAGGCGGAGAAAAAGGCAGCGGATTTACAGAAGATATGCAGGTCTTGCTCTGGATTGGCGTTTGCGGAGGAGGTGAAATGTGATAGTTTGGATTGTCCGGTGTTTTATACAAGAACGAGGACAATGGCGGAATTGGGAAGCACGAGAGCCGTGGTTGGGCCAGTAGTTAAAAGGTTAGAGGAGAAGGAGTGGAATTGGTAACCATAAAGGAGGACTTGGTATAGCCGTTGGGTTAGCACTTGTACTAAGCATCGTTCTATTGATGCTTGGGTTTTGTCATTTCATGCACGGTTGGTAGTCTGCAGCGTACCATTGTGCAAGTCTTCACAGATCAAATATAACAGCCTCAAGCGTGCGATGAGGAAGCACAATCGTTGCCATTTGTAAACGGTAAGAATCACCCTGTTTTCACTGGAGCGGGTAGATATCTCAAGGTAGGGCGGCCAACTATCAGCCGTAGCATTTTGCATTCTGTCTCTGGTATGATGCGCAACAAAAAGCGGCACTAATTAAACTTAATAACCACAAAAAGCCCCCGCAACAAACCGGCAACAAACCACAAGTCCCTCCCGATTGATTCTCCGTCTGCATGCTTTCATCGCCTTCCGAAAAACTGTCAGTGAAGTCACGCCTCATTCTTGATAGGAGACCTTCCGCATCTCGCCCAATCTCTGCCGTGCTTGCGCGAGGTTGTTTTCTAGTTGGAGGATTTCCACCTAGAAGACGCAAATTAGCCATATTATTCACATGAATCTCGAATAGGGGGGTGGTATGGAAAGTACACACCTGTTGCTCCATCTCCCGAACCTTAAACTCATGACTGCTCAGCTTAGAGTAATCCACAATCTCGTTCTCCTCGCGATTACGCGCTGAGATAATCTCCTGCACCTGGCGCACAAGGGAACGGCAGGCATTGGTAACAGCCCTAGAAGCCATCTCCAGCCGTTCCTGGGTCTTGGACATGAACGTGGCCTTTACTCTTGAAGCAGCCACAAGCTGGGCGGTAGAGGCCGCGACATCGTTGGATGCTACGATTAGCTGCTCTGGGCTATTGCGTCCGCTAATAACTCCGTCGGCGGTTTCAATGAGCATATTGGTTGATGTAGCGACAGCCTTCGCAGCGGAAATAAGGCCTTCTGTCCAGCGGTTGTTTCGCTTGTAGAAAGCAGTACGGGAGCTACTACCTTTTCCTTGGGCTACAATCTCCTGCTGAGAGGCTGTTGCAGCTTTGATTAGTTGCGCAATGGCATTTGTTACAGCAATAGCAGCTTCGAGGATAACACTAATAGTACGAAGTTAGCAGTGTATCTAATCACAAACCTGAGAGCATACGTACTCGTGAATCTTTAGCTCATAGGTAGAGTAGCTAGAATCTCTTGGTTTATTCATAAGCTTCGTCAATTTCTCGGTCGCAGCCTCAATAGCCGCGGCGGCATTTGTCAATTCACGATCAACAAGGTCTCCGATATCACCACTAGCATTTGTGATCTTTCCACTCTTAGGAGCAAATGCCTCCGCCAGCTTCGAAAGCTTCTGAAGGTTGATCTGGACCTCGTTATTCGCATTAATAACTTGGTCCGTTTTTTGCTCGGGGTTAAGGCCCTGAAGGCGGAATGACTGAACACTGTTGAAGAACTTGACTGTCGTTTGCGCCGATTGGCGTGCTGAGTTTATAAGGGCATCCGCCTTCTTGTCATCGGTAGCAAATCGTGTGAGACCTTTGGTATTGCTTAGAACATCTGCTATAGCGCCTGCAAACTGGTTTACGGTCCGGATGATTTCTCCATGCGGACTACTCGGGCCATCTGCAATAAAATTGTTGAACGCAGTAGCAAACTCCGTAGCATTGGCTGAAGCCTTTTCAATCTGGGAGAGGACATATGCTGGAGAAGCATTCTGGTTTCCAGCCTGCATCGAGGAATCGAGTTCATAGAGAGCATCGTCCACACGCTGCACACCGCTCCGCAATACAGAGTCTGAACTTGTTAGCAGCTGTCTCCCATACAGAGGAATGAACGCTCTACATACCAATAATATCGTTAATTTTCCGGTTGTTCTCTAATTGAATCTCGCCAAGTTGTCCGTCCAACACATGATCTGTTGCTTGAGATGCCTTCAAGAAATTAGTGAGGTTCATTCAATAAGCGCGAGAGATAACTTACCATCCTTAGATCGTTGAGCTGAAGTAGAGTCTCATCCATGCCGGCCTTGAAAATCTCCAATTCCTCTTCCTTCTCACGAAGAGTTCGCTCCAAATCGGAATCGCGCTCCCCATATTTCGCGTGAACTTCCTCCAAAGCCCGCGACTTATTTCGCAGAGCCTCCTCAAGATCAGCCATCTCCCGGTTGTACTTCGCAAGCATCGCGGAAAGCTCTGATCCCTTTAATCTTTCGGCATTTTCTGCCTTGTCCAAAGCAAACCGGAGTTCACGCTTGAGTTTCTCGAGCTCGTCTTTGTTGCCTCCCTTTACCCTATCAAGGTCATGAAGGGCTCGGTCTCTCTCTCTAATCATGTCTGCAAGTTCCAGGTTCTTTGTTTTGATCTCACGCTCCATCTTCTCCCGCTTGTCGATCGCCTCCTGAGCCGAAGCAGCCTTAAGCTGTACTTGCTTGAATTTCTGCAGGAGCTCTAGATGCTCATGTCGTAGCTGGGAGTAGAGTTTGGCAAGCGCCTCGTACTTCGTTCGCCATGTATTTACTTGTTCTAAGAGACGTTAGTAAAGGAGAGAGATGTGCGAGGCATTTAATTATACCTTGCAAAGCTCGGATCTGATCATCTTTGGACGCAGTTTGCTGGTTGAAATTGGAATTCAGTTGCTGCAGTTCGTTTTCGAGCGCTTTTACTCTCTACAATCGCTTGGTTTAGTATATGCGAGCATTACAACAAATTTGTGCTAACTTACCCGGTCGTATTGTTCCAGCATCAATTGGTCCTGTTCGTACTGAGCTCGGGCGTTGAGGTTTTCTCGCTCCAGCTCCGCCATCCGGCCCTCGGTTTGTCTCTGATAGTGCTCACGTGCCAGCTGCTCCTGCGCAAGTCTCTGTTGTTCAAGTTGTAGTCTTTGTTGCTCCTCGAATTCCCGCTGGGCTTGTTGCGCTTGTAGTTGCTGCTGATAAAGTTGCGCTTCCCGCTGCTCCTGAAGTCTCCGTTGCTCCTCAGCATACTCATCCTGCTGACGACGTTGCTCATTCTTCCAAAATTCGTTAATGGGCTCAGGATCGATAACAGCTGCACGGGCGGGTGGGGGTGTGGGGCTAGGGGCTGGCCGCTCAATCTCCCGTTGTGGACGACGAGGTAGAGCAGGTGCATCCCCATTCTCTTCGGAGAGAAGATTTGGCGGCTCCTAGAAGAACCGATTAGAGCACCATAGGTGCAAAGATCTGGCAATTACTGACCTGTGGTAGTTTCGGCACTGTAATTAAGTTCGTGAGATATTTGAGGTTAGAGCATTCATAGTAGAAATTCAGGAGGCGGTAATGCTGAGCATCATAACGGCTTCGCAGCGGTTCAAGAGCATCATCATCCCCAGTAGCTATAGGACCAATTAGTACATACACGCACAAATCGGGCAGAAAACCTACTTGTATGCATTGCACGAAGCATGCTGGTAATGAATTTGTAGATCCCATAGCTCTCTTGAACAAGAGGCACCAAGGAAGATATCCTACAATCATTGTTCGCATTATTTCTGAAATGTGAGAAAACTAATTTTTGGAAAGAGTCGATTTGATCTTGGAGGGTCATCAAATCGGATATAGTCTCATAACTGGAAGAGCTCGTCAGTTAGCCAATCATTAGCTCGCGGGATAAGAGATAAACAAGCTTACCCCTCATTAGGATCGTTTATAGACTTCAGACTGATGTACTCCTCATATTCGAATGTTCCTAGATACTGTGTAAGCAATCCAGCTACTTCTCGATTACCAATAGTCAAGATTTACCATTGAACTCAGGATGCTGTCGATGAAATGCAAGCTTAGCCAATAGGAAGTAGATGTACTCTCGAATAAGAGGGCCATAACCTAGACATCAATCAACACCACGAAGGAGAACTTCCCAATACCCAGCCAGTACCCTTGTCGAATGCGAACTGGAGTGACGAACCTCTGAGGCCATCTCCTGAAACGCCTCTAGTCAAGCTCTCAAGCCAATTGACGTTCGACTGAGCTTCCTTAAGGGTGATGGGGTGACCCTCCTGCAGGACTTTGTGGATAGTTATCAACGCCTTGAATGTCTGTACTTCGTCCGCCAGGATGGGTTGCCTTGTGCGAAGTTGTACATTAGCCTTCTGAAGGTTATCTGAAGCTAGATGGAGAGCTCCGAACTCACACTTTCATGCCCGCCCAGAAGGATTGCGACGATTTGTGATCCCATGTGTAGACAATACAGCTTCGAACGTGTTTACCTAGAAGAGCATGAGCTTCAGTTGGCCACGTGAGGGGGAAGCAAGGTGATGGCAATACGTTTCGGAGCGGTTTCCTCTGCGCCAGGGCAACGAGTCAGCTAAGCTCAAACGGAGCTTGACGGCATCGCAGAATTTCCTCACCAATGTTAGTTGCCTTCCGTATGTTGATAGCTAGTTCCGACTCGGACCTATTCGAGCGTGTAAGACCCCAAAACGCCATGAGTTCATCTAAGGCAGCCAGCCTCACCTGCTCAGGTCCACGTTCCGCGTCCCTGTGCTGTATGCTAAAGACATGGCCTCGCCTTATTTTTTCTTGCACACGCTCAGCAGACAAAGGGACAAGAATGAAGAACACGCTGGAAGCGATCGTCAGAGACAGAACAAAAAAGCCGAACGATTCACAGAAGAAGATGCGTGATGGAATGGGAACAAATGTGCCGCCGGAAGTGACTTGCTGCGCAGACTGGGTGTTTTCCCGGCAGAGAATCCGTCCCCCAGTCAGGGCTTGGCGCAGGCAAAGCGAGGCAACGTCAGCGCTTCCCACAAAAATTAACGTTGCTTCTGCGAAGAGACAGCTCATTGACGCGCACACGTGTCGTATGTGCCACCGCTGATGAGAATAGATCCTGCGGTTGACAACGGTTGCCAAAGTCCGAGAGGGTGTGAACTGAGTTGTCGAATATGCTATCAACCGGACGGGAAGGAACATGTAACTAGACTACTACGATTAGAAGGTTGGCCCATCTTGCCTCTTCCAGACGATCGTCACGGCTCACGGCCATCGCATTTGTGATAACGGCGGATGCCAGGTTGTTATCACTCCTACAGGTCGGACGTTTTGCCTTGCTTGCACAATTATCTTAGGCAACAGCGTCTGACAAGATTCTATCATTTCCCGAACATCCTGCAGCACGCGACTACGAAACGTGCAGGCAGAAAACTATCTCTAGGGTGTTTTGAAACCCAACAAACCATCTCTGCAACGCCATGTTCAATGCGACCTACCTGTCTGCCATATCATACCCGAGCGTTATATCCAGGGAATGGGATGGCAACTAATCTGATTAAAACCGCTTAAGAGTGGCCATTGCCCGTGTCAGCCCATATGCTCTTAGATCGTGCTTCTTCCTCCTGTGCTGCATCCCAGCTAGATGGAGCAAGCTCTTCCCCTTCATGTAGGCCTGAGGAGACACGCTTATTCTTGACTCTATCAGGTAAGTCTGGCGGTCCGTCAAAATCAGATGCATTCTGAGCGCCCGAGACCGACGAGCCACCGACAACATCGTCGTCAAGTTCCAAGGAATGCACGTATTCATTACTGTTATCGTCTAGTGGCGTAGTCGGTTCCGAGTCCGGTGGTGCAGCTACCACAAGTAATCCGTCGTCTCCTTCGTCTGCTCTCTGAAGCTCCCCTGCCTGCCTCGGGGGCAGTGGTGGCAGGGGTACAGGTCTTCTTTGAGGTTCAGGATCTTGCCGTCGACTGGGGAGTGGAGGTGGAAGAGGCCTTCGTTTTGGAACAGCGACGGGCGTTGATTTATTTCTATTCTTTTCCGGGGGCGGCAATGGAGTCCCAGGAGGAGGAAGGGGACGACCGCGCCCGATCGGTTGCGCTGGCGAACCTTCTTTCTTTGCATCTTCAGGGCTATCTGATCCTCCCTTAGCATCGTTGTGGCGGTTCAACACGCCCCATCCCCATTTCTTCGCTGCAGCTGTTGCTGAACCAAGGGAAGCGAGCGTTTGACGTCTATCTGACAAATTCAGAGAGTTGCCAAGTGAATGTGTCGATCCAGTCTTACTCGTGTCACTTCCGAAGCCAGGGAGGTGCTTGTGAGACCCTGCAGAAGGACTTGATAACCCAGAGAGAGAATGTGCTGACGGCGTATTTACTGCTGCAGCATTTGGCTCTGTATCGAAAACATCTTCTTTAGAAGAGGTAGATGAATAACTACCTGCATTCTCAGAGGCAATTGTGCTAGCTCGTGATGGTGATCCAACAGGCGAATCCACAGGTGTCGCAGACTGTGAACGGGTTGATATAGCAATCATAGAGCTTGCAGCGTCTGATCGCTCACCGTCCTTGCGCTCGCGAACAGCATCGACATTTACCGTTTCCATACTGACAACTGGAGAAGCTGTGGATGTGAACGATCCAGAACGCATAGATTTCGGTTTATGTGCTCTAGCCTCCACAGCCGATGAAATACCGCCTTCCTTTGCTAAGCTAGAAGAAGAATGGATTGATGATCGCCGTGAATGAAGAGAAGACGACGCCGCAAGAACTGGCATACTCATAGACTTCTCCTTTGAACCTAGTGCATTGCTTCTGTCGCTGTCGCTCTCCGATTCCTTTGATCCAAATTTCACACTAGTAGCCTTTTCATCCAAGCCATGCTTGTAGTCTCCTGCCTCCTCCTTCGGTTTGCCGCTCGCCCAAATACCTCCTCGGAAATGCTCATGCATTGTATCAGTAAAAGCTATATCATCCCAGTGAGGTAAGACTACTGTTTCAGCAATGACCTCTCGTATCCTGCTTTCTATAGCTTTTAGGATAATGCCGTAGGTGATCTGTCTAGAGCTCACAATGGGCTCAATGGAAAACTCAATCTTTGGCATGGTTTCGAAGCTGATCCATATCCGATTGCTAGGGGGTGGCTTGAACCGGATAATGAAATGGCCTTCAAGTTTCTTAAGCACAACAGCTAGTACCAAATTGACCTCTCGTGCTTTGAACCTAGAACCCAAATCAATGCGAGCGACGGCTGCTACTTCGAGTCTGAAGTTGCCAGTGTAATTCAGGTCCATCTCCACAGAGCACTCACCATCCACAGTAAGATCTCTCATTCGAGGATTCGTTATGTAGGGTGCCCCTTCTCCCATGTCAATTTTCTGTAACACGATATCCGATAGGAAATTCGGCTTCTTCACTCTCGATATCTTTTTCGTAATCTTCGTCCTGACAAGTCGTTCTGTCTCTGGCGTTTTGTATACAGCTAGGAATAACCTACCTACCAAGCCATTTATCCAGCGCGTCTGTAAATGCTCGCCCGATGAGTGTAATCGTTGGACCAGGCCTATGATATCTTTCACTTCAAATTGAAGTGGCTTTGGCGGCCCATCTTTTGGATCCCCGGTTCGATCTTGATTCTGGAGTAGCGCAAAGTAAAAGTCTTCCTTATCCGAACAGTTTTCTGAGAATAAGTAGAACGGTTTGGATGTTGACCCATCGGCCACAATCTCCCCAACATTGTCCTTCCTAGTAAGACAAATAGCGTTACGCTTAATCCACAACTCTCCGTCTGGTATTGTTTCACCTCCACCGTATATGCTAACGTTGTGATGTGCTAGAGAGATAACATGGCGAACCTCGAGCTGCTCAGAGTCGTCGTAGAGCATCAAATGACCATGCCTGTATAATATGTCAGTATGGTTTTCAGTGCAATCGGTTGGCAGCCGTAGCTCGGATTAGATAATATACCTTAAAACGACAAAGAATACATTTCTAGCTTTCTTCGTCCCCTTCTTAGCTCCATTTCCAGGTTCTATACTCGGTGACTGTTTCCTATCAAATATGCTCCGATACATGCTCTGATAAACACTCGGACTCTCGGGTGCAACTACTGGTCCAACTGGCGTCGTCCGCTCCGGCGGTTTGCCATTTATCCCACCTGGTACATACTCTCTGCAAACAGCAAAGTATCCCGCCGCGACATCTCGTTCGTGTTTGCTCGGCCGGATGAATTTCTCCAACCCACTTATGCCTTTCGATATTGTCTGCTCATCCGCGGACAGCTCAAGTGCCTTTTTGGGGCCATCTCCGTCGTCGGGTGTCCGCGTGGGAAAGGTATAGTACCCATGCACGAAAACCAAGGCCAGAAGCAGCGGTAGAAATGTAAGCCCGCCAAAGAAGTAGACGAGGAGAAACTCCGTAAAGGCCCACATTACATTTGTACTGAGTGGGAATTGCGGACAGCTTTGTTGACTGACTGTCTTGCCCCCGGCGGTAAAATGTAAATACTGACACGTTTTGGTGGTAGTTTGGATTTGGACTACTCACGAGGTGGTCCGCCCAGTGTCCAGTATCTCGCTTATGCAAAACACTTAGCATAATTATGTGCTGTATGCATAAAGTTAAATGGGGTGTGACCTCATCAGCTCGGATGTATAAAAAAACCACCCAAATATTCACTTTGCTGATACATGAAAATATTAATGGTCCCTGAAAGACACTAGGAAGACTCAAGTTGGAAGGTGTACGTACATAAGTTCTTATTCTGTATTTGGAAATTTTCTAGTTCAACTAAAAGCTATATTCCCTCGAGAATCAAAGAAAATACTTTGTGCACAGGATTCTAGTTTGGTAAGCCCTTCACAAATTCACAGATACAAGATTTTAGGGTTTAGAAATGCAAGCGCACGGTTCTGTCTACGGTAACTCTTTGGAAAGGTAGCTTCAGAATCTCGGGAAAATGTTGCAATTTCGCTGATTTTCTTTGAATTTCTACACTCGTCGATCTGTCCATGGACGGCAGCGCCACTACTTATTGAAGAACAGAGACCTGAAGAGGCATTGGAGATGTAACTCAAGAACCCAAGCAACGACTGTCAAAGGAACTTGAAAATACTACGCGTAATCTCCATCATCAACTTCTCCAGTACATTGCTGATCTCAAAAACCTCTCATTCCGAACCAAGTCTACCACCCACCAGCTGGATGCTCGGCCGCCTACTTTCCTTCCATATCGCTACTAAACAAGCCATCATCCTCCCCAAGCTTGCCGAAGTCATCGTCATCCAAAATCTTCTCTTCTACATCCACGGTCTGCAGGTCATTTTTATCCTCCAAGCCTTCCATCTCCGTGTCCTTTTCTGCCTCATGACCGCTGACCAACTCAACTTTCTCTCTAATTTCACCTTCAACAAACCCACCACCCAGACCCGCAGAATCTTGCAAAGAGAGCCCACTCGTCTCCCCCAGCCCAAAAATCGTATACCCTGATGCTGGAGAAAACATACTCGGCAAAAATGGATTATTAGGAGTGTTGAGCAAAGCCGTCAAACTTGCTGAGAGGGGCATCGGGCTCCAGGGCTTACCAAAAGCAGCAGCGCGGGAGGTGTTTATTGGGGTAAGGAGAGCGCTAGCTGGGCGAGTAATTGTGCCTGCAGACGGAGGGAGTCGGGTTGTATTGGTGCTATGTGAGAAAGTACTGGGGTCAGATGTGGAGGAGACGGTTAGAGCTGGGTCTACGCCGGTCGAGACAGGACTAGATACCGTGATCGCTGGGTTTAGACCGTTGAAAGTGGCAGCGGATGGGAAGCTAGTGCCTGTTTGATCTGTGTTGGCGACTGGTTCATTAAGGATACCACTGACTTCGCCAGGAGGAGAGACAGATTGTACTTCGTTGTCTGTCAACAAGAAGGGGGCAAGCTTGTTGGTAACCGTCTTTGGTGTAAGTGGCCCAGAGAGCCCTCTTGCGTAGTCTTTCATCCATCCCTTCAGCCAAGGCAAGATTGTATTCGCAAGGGTTGTATTAATTGCACGTGGGGTGAAGGGCCTGGAGAGCGAGCTTTGACAGGAAGTCGCGGACGCGATTAGAACTGTCTCGAGAACTTGTGGCGGGGCACCGTAGTACGTGGCGTTTCCTGCGCAGGTGATATCCATGACCCCAAGCGCTGGGTCGGGAGCGCTTGCTAGGTCCGAATGTTCCTCGATCGCATCCAAGTCGGCAAGAGGTTCAGGTTCAATTGACTGGATAACTTGTTGTTGAGGGAATGGGAAAACGGAAACACCCAAGTGGTTCTGAATCGCCTGAGCTAGTAATGTGTCAGAGTTATCCACGAAAGGGTCCTGTGATGTATTAGGCGTAATCTCGTGCCCAGTGGTGAACTTCCGAGTATCTTGTGCTAGTATTCCATCAGGATAATTGAGATTAATGCTGCCTTCAGGCACGTAACTATTTGCAACAGCGTACTTGACGACGTCAATGATAGAGTAAGGAGTATTGGTGCTCTCTCCAACTTGATCAAGTTTGAAGTCACGGGAACGGCGGAAACTGGCCAGGCCAGTGTCATCGTCTACGACAATCTCCCAACCAAGAACCTCAAGATAATGCTCAGACGGACAAATCTCAAGAAATGGAACTACCAGCTCGATGAAGGAGTCAAGCGGCGCCTTCTTCTTGCCTACTTCATCGCGAATGAGAGACCATGCTGAAGCTAAAAGACCCCATTTCGTTTTAAAGGGATCGCTCTGCCACAGCTGTCTCAAGAACCCAGAGATGTCTTTTTGCTGGCTGCTGCTGAAAATCTTGCAATAATAACCTGTGCTAATGTTAGGTTTTGTGTACGATTCGAACTGCTAGTTACTTTTTCAAAACTTACATCGAAAGGCAATCCATGAGTTCAGAGGTCTCTTTGCCTTCCCCTCGGGCAGAGAAGGGAGATCAGCAACAACAATGTCGATACTAGGCTTGCGCTTCTTCGTGGATGAGCCTGCTGCTAGGCCTCTTGATCTCTTTCTCCCTTGAGGAGATGGCGTCACAGCTCGTGATGCAGGTTGCACATGACTGAGGTCCGGTGCTGCATAAGATGATGCTGGCGAGTTGTGCTGTGGAGTTGATTCCTGAGGAAATAACTGGTCTTGCTGATGGACCTGAGCAGCTCTCGCAGTGCCATTGACGGCCAGGAGCAATGCCAACTGCTGAGGAGAGAACGAATCATAAAGCCGCTGAGCTTGAGCATCGATTGACGGATGTCCCACGTATGAATCGTGCAGTGCAGGAGGTTGCGCCGCCCATGGATTCATATTTGGTAGGGTAGTTGCCTATCGATAACGTGGTGCACGACTCAGTCCTTGTGAGTTGATATAAGTTGATCGAACAGGATTGATATGTGATGAAGGAATAGGGTTATGTTGAAGGTGGAGAGTGAACGAACGATAAGTTGAGTTAAGCAAAGAGAAGCTTGGTTAACGCAGAAGGAAATGGTGTGTTGGTTTCTAGTTAAAGCCGCAAAGTGGTTCTAGCAAGGTTAGAGGGAGCTGGTTACAATGGTATTGATAATAAGCTCCGAAAGGGGCAAAAAAATCTGATTAGCGAGGCTTGCCCTAATACACCTAGTATTCACAACATAGCAGGTTACGATTTCGCCCCATCAACATCAAGTCCAAAGAGCCGTCTCTCTCAGATCCTCTCCGTGAGCAGTTTCCTAACTAGTTACGATGCCGAGGGCTACACGTCACAAGCAACGAGTCCAAGATGGTGTCGGTGGGGACGAGGGGTACATTTCCTGAGCAAGAATCCAGTGCTTTTACGTGGACACATTGTTTCTGCAATGAATGATGGAATACTAACACGTCAAGTAGGGAGCAAGACAAGCCAGTCGAAACCTCACCTGTTCAACAAGTGAACGCCTCCTCCCCAGTCAACAGTCCTGAAGTTGACTTGGCATTAAGTTCTCCTCAGCCACAATCTGTGACAACACCCTCTCTTCCAGTCCAAAGCTCGCCGACTCAAGCCACCAGTAGGGTCAGGAAGCGGCGTCGCACGGATACCGAAAAGCCGCTTACTCCTCTTTCCGCTTCGCTCGCGCGATCAGGTCCAATCCCTCTGATAAATGCGTACTGGGTGCAGCACAACTGTAAGTGGCCTGAGGCTCTGACGACCCAAATTCGGAAGTTCATGCTGGACAACAACTTTACTGGATACGAGCCAGGCAACCCAGTTTCAATTGAGGCATACGACCGGCTCCATCCTATTGTGCGGTCTCAAGTTGACGAAAAGGATTGGGGGCAGACGGATAACCTGAAACTGCACAAGAAACTTAAAGCGAAATTGGAGGACATAGCTCGTGAAGTGGAGTTCATCAAACTGAGCGGGCAGCGTAGTAAGGATGATAGCTTCGTCTCCAAGTCAAGTAAAGAGGATAAGGAAACTACAGACAGAGGCATTAGTGGATGTTCTGAGGTTGATCAGAATCAAACCAGTGCGTTTTCAGCAGCGTCATATGAGAGCATTATTCTGCATCTCCCATTCCTGACACCAACAGATCTTTCCCGAGTCGTTGTCGAGGCGCAGAGACTGGTGACGCAGATCAAGCAGGACTTTTAGTGGGAAGGCGTACAAGACCCTGGCTTTCGAGGACAGACAATGTATGTAATGGTGGGAAGGAAGTAATAAGGCCAAGCCAAGAAACTAAGCGGGGAAAATAAGAGAAAAATTCTGCAAATTCTTTAAGTTTCACAAAATAGTAGTGTCCTCCGTATAGAAACCTCTAGATTCTGTACTTCTTCACCACTAGGCAATCATAAGAATTCACTACCGATAACAGCGTTAATACTAATAAGCCCTGCAAGTACCACAGAAAGGGAAATGTAATTTGCTATGCCACAGGCTTAAAGCCACCAATTCTGTGATCAATCAATATAATGAAACTAAATCTCTTCCATCTGATTCGCGGTATTCAGTCGCACTCGTTTTCCGAAAAGCTTCTTGTGAAGCTCTTCCTCTATTCTTCCTTCCTATGGAAATTTACCTTATCATTCCAGCTGTAGTTACAGTGTAGTTCGTTAGCGATCATTCTAGAGGCTTGGGGTTTATGGATCCCTGGTGCCAGTTTCATGAACCTCTCGGTCTCTTCCAGCATCGGATACATATATACAAGGCGCAGGCGAACTCACAAGGCGGTCTACCATGCGCAGTTAGCACAATGAGAACGAAGAACAAGATTATATAGTAGGCGATTGACACACCTTGTCACCATTTCCCCACGGGTAATTCTTGAGTCGCATATTTTGATATGGATATTCCGCGGGACGCTCCTCCATCGGATGTTCTTTCATCTCGTGTTCCCAGTGCTGCCAGTGCTCGGTCCAGAGGTTGTATGCGTTGACACTCGAGAGAATTAGACATGGGATCGTCACGCTAGAGGGGGTGTGATTAGCATGGAGTTTTCCTCAAATAAAAGTTAATTAAGTAAATGCGTGTTCTAATTGACTCGATGTGAATGGCACCGTTTGGGGACAGAAGTTTCTTACTAGATGGCAAGTTTCCGCCAGAGATCTGTCGACCCAATGTTAGCCAGATACTTCAGTTAGAAGACATACAAAGTCAAGCAGTCGGAAAAGCTAGAGGCACTAACCACTTGTCGCCGCAGCATGTGCTTTCACAGCCGCCCTCTCTCTATTAAAGGCATTGTCTTGGGCGCCGTGAAGCTCAGGCTGACCGCTTGCAAACCGGCGTTTTAGTGATAATCGGACAAGGCCTTGAGGTCGTAACTGGCCAGCGTAGCGCTGGGACACTCGAAGAAGAGTTCTCTGAGGGAACATCGCTATGTTTGAGGGTTAATTGGGTTCTGGCCGGTACGAGATTCGGATTCGGGTGTGAGGTGAGGTTGCGGTTAATGATGGAACGATTCATGACTCAGCAGGAAATCGGTCACGTGCTCACCGACGTCAACGCTTCATTTTCGCGGCGGGGCGCGTTACCCTAGTAAGCCACGATAAAATTCGGGGGGATGTAGATTAGGGGGTGTAAAAAGAGGAGACGACATGCTATTTTGTCTCTCATTTACTGTTAGAGGCACGTTCTCCTGTCGTGCCAGACTTCATAATAGTACCGTTTGTAGAGTATAACTCGGACTCTTTGCCAGGATGGTATTTCGAATCACAACGTGGAATGGTGAGCTCCTGTCCCCTCTATAAGCCATGCTCTAGTTAACATAACTTTAGTGAACGGGATTCGGTACGTTCTGTAATTATTTTCATTATTGGAGCAAGTTTTAGAAGCCCTCTTTTACTTCTCACTAACTATAATATTGCAGCAACCCATTCTCATACGAACCGTGGCGAGCAAAGAGGACTTTCGCGGTATGTATAACACCTCGGCCTCAATTATTTAGCTTGAGTTGTTCTGAATTCGCCATCATTTCTGTAAAAAGAAATCCATTCCCAATGAAATCTGACGTTCTTCTAGGCAATGTTCGATGTTCTCGAGGCAGATATCGTGGTAATGCAGGAGACCAAAATCCAGCGGAAAGATCTGCAAGATGACATGGTTCTTGTACCCGGCTGGGATTGTTATTTTAGTCTACCAAAGTACAAAAAAGGTTTTGTTCTCTACCAATAACTATTTAGAGCTGTCGATATCTCTAACTATGTATAGGTTACTCTGGCGTTGCCATCTACACACGTCAATCGGCTTGTGCACCAATACGAGCGGAGGAAGGCATTACAGGAATTTTGTGTCCTCCTAGCTCTTCAACCAGCTACGTTGATCTACCAGCTGAACAGCAAATTGGTGGATATCCAACTTCTAGTCAGCTCTCTCGCTCACCTGTGGATGCTGCGATTCTAGATTCCGAAGGTCGATGTTTGCTCATCGAATTCCCTGCGTTTGTCTTAATTGGGGTATACTCTCCTGCTAATCGGGATGAGACCCGAGATGATTTCCGTCTTGGCTTCCTGAATGCGCTTGACGCTCGCATTAGGAATCTTGCTGCGGAAGGCAAGCGCGTCGTTCTTACAGGAGATCTTAATATTTCACGAGAAGAAATAGATACTGCTAATGCAGAGGAGCAGATGAGGAAATATGGGCTGACTGGAACGGAGTTTGTGGCCACGCCATCCCGCAGACTCTTTAATCAGCTCCTTGTGGGCGGTAAGGTCTTTGGCGATAGGGACGAAGGCAGAGAGAAGCCAGTCATGTGGGACGTCTGTAGGGGCTTTCATGAAGGAAGGCGGGGGATGTTCACCTGTTGGGAGCAGAAGATCAATGCGAGGCCGGGCAATTTCGGCTCGCGTATTGATTACGTGCTGTGCAGCTATGATATGAAGAATTGGTTTTGTGAATCCAATATCCAAGAAGGATTGCTCGTACGTAGAGGAGATTTCCAATTCCTGTCTAGCACTAACAAAACCTACAGGGTTCTGACCACTGCCCTGTTTACGCAGTTATCAAAGACAAAATTGAAATCGACAATGGCGAATTACATATTCTCGACCTTCTCAACCCCCCTAGAACATTCAAGGACGGAACAAGACTGCAGCCGTATTCGACAAAGGAGATACCAGCACTGTCGGCAAAGCTCATTCCTGAGTTTGACAGGCGTAGAAATATCCGTGATATGTTTACAAAGAAGCCATCTCTGTCGTCGACGCAAAGCCTCGACTCTCCTTCCCCAATCGATACTGGTGACGCCGCCTCCATAATTACAGAAGCTTCTGACGACAACAACGCAACGAAGTCGACGCAATCGCAAACGTCAGATAGCCCTTCGAAGAAGAATGGAGCGCTTACTCTCGCTTTCAAGGCACAGCAATTAGGTGCGAAGAGACTAGCGAGCGAGATGTCAGCGACAAAAGGGAGGTTCAAACGAAGCAAGTCCGGAAGTTCATCAGCTATAAACGCATCTACTTCCAAAGGGCAACAGAGCCTCAAAGGCTTCTTCCGACCACAGACTATTGCCTCCGGTGACAAGGAGTTTTTGTCTACCGACGACACTGAACCTCCAGCGGAGTCCCCGAGCGACCCTCCCGGGATGATGTCTCTCCCAGTATCACCATTCCGTCGCCCGTCCACATCTGCATCGCAAAGAAATAGTCCTGCGAGCAAAACAAGTAAACCAATGCCCGCAATCACCAATGAACATGATACATCAGATCCCATCGCCACCGACCCGGATACTGGCCTAGTCCACGACCCCATCGTTGCGAGAGAGTCATGGTCCAAGCTCTTCACCAAACGCTCGCCGCCAAAATGCGAAGGTCATAGTGAGCACTGCATCACTCTCACAACAAAGAAACCTGGCATTAACTGCGGGAGAGCGTTTTGGATTTGTCCTAGGCCGGTGGGTCCGACCGGAACGAAGGAGAGAGGGACACAATGGCGGTGTAACACTTTTATCTGGAGCAGCGACTGGAATGGCGGAGGGGGTGTATGAAGGACAGGAAAATCATATGTATCGATAGTAGGCTTGCTGTCATTGTCGCATGCTAAGCCAGCAATCATACACCTTGCATATACGTTTAAAAGTTCTTTGCGATCATGGTCACATTAAAACTTAGGCTCACGCATTCGACGTGAGAATTTAACAACTTTTGAACTAAACGACCTCCTTCCCGTAAGAAGGCAAAAAGGGGGAACTCCGGTTAGAATAGCAATTTAATTGTTCTGCAAAAGTAAAAGGGACGGCGCAAACTCCTGAAGAACTCGTCCAGGTGCAACCTACGAGTCTTCTAACGTCCAGCAAATAAATGAGTCGACTTGGAAACTCCGGAAGAACCGCTGATAGAAAAATACCACCACCATTCGCATCCTAGTCCATCGCAAAACCCATATCTCGCTTCCATATACCGTACACTACCCTCTACCACGAATTCCTATCCCAATTAGGATCTAGGATCCCTCATAGGGCCAAATTAGCACCTCTCTTTCCCCATTATCTTTTCCTCCATTCCCATTCCCAATACGGCGGAATGCATCAGACTCACCCTGCACAAAGGCCGCTAGGACCTTACTCCCCGTCTGCAACAACGGGTGGCCCACCACGATCTGGAGAAACCGCTGTAACCCTTCGCGACGGTGCTCGATCACATCGTCAGAGAAGCGGTTCGTGAATACCTTGCCCGGCAAGGGCGGAATGGTTACGCGAGCGGATTCGCGTTCGAGGATGTCCCGGAAGTATTCGAAGTCGCTGTATCGACGGCGGACGGAGGAGTGCTTGAGTTTGAACGCAGGGATGTTGGTCTAGTGGGAGGAAAGGATATTAGTGGAGAAATGAGGGTTGGATGAGAAGGATTGGACGGGACGGGACGCACGCGACAGACGACTTCATAGTCAGTGTACATCTTTCGCCCGAAGCCGTGGGTTTGCGGGTTCTTGACCTGAAGTTCGGACGATGACAACGTCAGCGTGCCGTCCTTGCAGAACTAGGGTTAGGCAGTTGTGAAGATCTATAAATCTGCACACTTCTATCTCGAGAAAATTCTCTGGAGGCCCATATATCTCCTCGAAGCTTTGTTGGCGGGCATCTGGCATGGCCTGCATCTTTGAACAAGTGTCGTAGTTTGTGCCGCGACTAGTGCGCTCTGTTGTTCTGGGTCTAGGCAGGAGTTTCGATAGGAAGAACAATTGGCCGAAAGAGAAATGAAGTTGCAGTTGGCTAGAACCGAGTAGTCAGCAGTAGAAAGTTATTTTCCTAACGTCTAACGTTTTCGAAGTCTCGTGCTTGTTGGTCTAAGGGCTGGGGCGCGGGTGTAATTCACTGAGCGAAAAGGTGGGGTGGTTCCAGAGGAAGGATTTACCGCGATAGGGAAGTCGGAAAATTGCATGGCGAAAGGTGGATGAGTACAGGGCTGCACAAATATCATCACAACTCGTAGTTACTAGTCCTGGACGAATAAAGCTCAAGTCATCTATCTGATACGCTCACTTGATTCTTTCTCTTCCTCTAAAGATAAACTAGAAGGGAGATACTGGAAAAAGTGAAGAGGGTTTTCGAAAATACACAGCATAAATTCTGAGTAGTAGCGGTGGAGTTTATACAAGTATCCAAACACCGTATAATACAAAGTCACAGTTGGCAGATGAGAACCTAATACCCCAAAGTAAAAATGACAATAGCATACAACAAACCCGCGAGCTAGCTATAAGGTGACGTGCGCTCGCTGAGATATCTAGCCGTACAAAGACCGACCGTTGCCGACGCCATAGACACTGTAGGAACCGATTTTTACTAAGGTCAGATTGTTGCACCATTTATCTTCTCGCCGTGCACCTTTTCGAAGTATGCTTTGCTGTCGCGAGGGTTTGCTTTGATGGATTCCTTGCCCGGAATCCAGTTCGCGGGACACACTTCACCGAATTCGTCCGTGAATTTGAAAGCGTCGATGAGCCGGAGTGTCTCGTCAACGGAACGCCCGACGGGAAGATCGTTGACAGTGATCTAGTTGAACAGATGGTTAACTTAGGAAGTAAAAACATACTCGTATGTCTCTGAAAGGAAATTAAAGATAGCAACTCGGGCATCTTCGGACATTTCCGCTAAGGAGAAAAAAAAAAGGAAGGGAGCAACTAGCATCACTGTTCCACCACTAACCTGTCGGAGTATCCCTCTTGGATCAATCAAAAACAAGCCCCTAAGAGCAATCCCTTCGTCTTCGAGGAGAACCCCATAATCCCTTGACAGGCGTTGATTTTTGTCGCTAAGTAGTGGAATATTAACACCACCCAATCCACCACTTTTGCGTGGAGTTGAAGCCCAAGCCAGCAAGCTGTACTCAGAATCTGTCGATGCAAAGACCACGCTCGCGCCTCTCGAGGCAAACTGAGATGAGGCGTCGGAAAACGCGATGACTTCTGTAGGACAGACGAAGGTCCACGCCATAGGGACGAACACGAGGACTAGCCACCGATTGGCGTAGCTGAGTAGAGATATCTCTGCAGAGGGTGTTAATGTAAAGAACAGATGGCTGCGAAACGGACATGTAGAGCCCCCTACCCTCAAAGGATCCGTTCACGACGGCCGTGCATCGAAAATTTGGAGCTGGATGCTGAATCCGAGCCTTTCCGCAGAGAGCCATGATAGAAACAGTCAGCCCTATCAGAGGTATGGCCGCTGTTTGGAGAGTTCAGATGGAATTCGAGCTTCTAAATAGCTTCTCAGGATTATGAATCAAGGAGAGCTATCGCATTGAAAGAAAATGGGGCGGAGAGAACATCACGGAATGGGGGTTTCTCATAAATTGTGCAAGTCTTGATGCAGGAGTTTTATGTTTCGTATCGGATCAAGCATTGCAGATCCCGGGAGCGGGTTTATCCCTGGAGGGAAACTTGCATGGGGCGAGGGTTCAACTCCACACAAGGGTTCTTCGCGATTCCGGAGGGCTTACCGAGTACTTAACATTAGAAAATGTAGGTATGTTTGTTCAAAGACTTATTGTTTGCAAGCAATTTTATGCAGAGATACTGCAGCCTCAATTGAAGCTTTTGTACGTAGTTAGTCGAGGCATGAAAGGCTATTTGGCCTCCAAGACATTGTAAAGTTGTCGGGCATGAGTGCATACTTCGTACAATATACATACACCATAAATCCCAATATACTAGGGACATAAACCCGCTTATGTCCGGTTAGCGACTAGGGCCACTATCGATAAGCATCAACATCTTTACGCGAGTGGCCATTCTGACAAGCAAACTCCCCACTCAATCATCACGAATAGCCAAAATGTTCGGTTTAGCGTCTGGTAATGGCGAGGGAAGCAGTGGGCCTTCTGGGGAAAGGAGAGCACGACAGCGAGTTGTTATATATAACCCGAATGACGAATGGGAGGACGAAAGTGATGACGACATGGGCTTGGAGGATGAAGAGGAAGAGGAGGAAGACTTGGACGACAGTGGCGATTACCACGGTATGCGGAGTGAAATGTGCCTCATATGAATTTGGCAATCTAACCAACCCCTTGAATTAAGATGCCGCGGAGCATTTGAGACTTGAATTTCTTGATGATGACGATGAAGAGGAGGCTGAGGGCGAGGGTACGGCCGCTAATGAAGCCCCAGGGTCTGCAAATACCACCGCTAGAACCGGTAAGGTTCAGAGATGGAGGAACCGTTTTTAATGCGGACCAAGGCTAAGATTGCTACAGCCCTCTCTCGTCACCAAATAATGCAAGTTCTCGTCCAGACGAACCTTCGACAAATCTTTGCTGAGCACATAGGTGGCCCCTCCAGGCGTACTAGGGCGCATCGGCACGCTGACAACGATGAAAAAAATGATCCCCATGGAGTTTCAGCGAGACGGAGAAGGATGAAGCATGCAGGCTATCCTCCTATTCCTAGTAAGGAGGGGCAAGAATTGATGAAGTCAGGAAAATTCGGGGAAAACGGCATGGACAGAAGCCACGGTGTGAGGAGAAATTCCAAGCTGGCTGCTCGCCTTTTCGAAAGAGAGCTGGGAATTGAGGGCGGAACGCGAGCACGGATGCAAAATCGACTCATGGCTCAGGTTAGTTTTCTCATTTTCGATTCATAAACGGACTGATTAAGGCTAACATTTTTGAAAGACAATGATACCTTCTTCAACAGCAGATACTATAATTAATTACGATGCTCGCTGCTACTCAGGGCAATTCTCCGATGACGGAACTTTCTTCTTCTCTTGTGCACAAGACTTTAAAGTCCGTCTTTACGATACTGCGAACCCCTACAAATGGAAATACTACAAAACCGTTATATACCCGGGTGGAGAATGGACGATCACGGATGCGTCCTTAAGTCCAGACAATAGATTTCTCGCCTACAGTTCCATCCAGCCTATTGTTTGCTTGGCCTCAACAGACCCAGAAGAGACAGGAGAACCTTTTTTACTCAATTTCTCGAATAGGGGAGCAGCCCCTGGAAGATCACCATTCTTTTCATATTCGGGATTCGGGGTTAGTACCACTGAGATTGGTTTATAGCAACGTCTGCTGATGACATTGTAGATTTGGTCAATTCGCTTTTCTGGAGATGGTCGCGAAATCGTTGCCGGCACACACGATCATTCCATATATGTTTATGACCTCGAGACTCGGAAATCAATATTGCAAATCCATGGTCACGAAGATGATGTTAATGCGGTTTGTTTTGGTGAGAAGGCTTCCCCTCATATTCTCTATTCTGGCTCAGATGACACAACTCTTAAGGTCTGGGATCGCCGTTCTCTCAATGATAAGCGCGCCGCTGGGGTGTTCTTAGGTCACACTGAAGGCCTTACATACGTTGACTCTAAAGGAGACGGCCGCTACGTCCTTAGCAATGGAAAGGATCAAACAATGAAGCTATGGGACCTTCGCAAAATGGTCAGTACACAAAAGGCGAGCAAGATCGATCCGTCTAGATATTCTACAGGCTTCGACTACCGCTATCCGCCTTTCGACGAGGATACCTTTGAGCCTCACCCACACGACTGCTCAGTCGTTACGTTTCGCGGTCACAAGGTCCTCAAGACTTTAATAAGATGCCACTTCTCGCCACAGGATAGCACGAATGGTCGATATGTCTACTCGGGGAGTTGGGATGGCCGGATTCACGTGTATAATTTAGATGCGACTGTAGCTAGGATAGTGGACGTCAGAAAAGGAACAGAACCGGCGCCACTTCCAAAGCATGCGGGCTATTCGTCGAACTCATGGAAGACGTGTGTCAGAGATGCTAGCTGGCATCCAAACGCGCCTATGATTGCTGGTAGGTGTACTGTTCCTTAACTTGCCTTATTTATCTATAACCCTTGAGTACCCTGAGATCTAATTCCTTCTTTGTGCTCTAGCGACGAGCTGGAATGGCTGGGACATGGCCTCCGGCACCTGCTCAATCCACATGTGGGATGACGGGGATGAGGAAGCGAAAGGCGAATTCAATGCTGGAGTAAGATTCGACGAAAAATTGCGACCTAATGCCAGTCTCTATAAAGGCCCTGAGGATGAGCTTGAGCCTTTTATAAGGTCAAGACATAGGAATACATTTTTTTGATGTAACTACTTGATGTTAATTGAACTTACATTGTGCAAGGGCGCACGCGGTAAGTGACTTTTATTGAATTTCTCTTACGATCAATGAACGCCTCACGACGAGCTCTCACAAGCTATTACGCTTACGGCAGCATCGAAATACGTAGATAGTTTGTGTATGGTAACTACTATTTCATTTCGTAATGCTTCTCGGTCATTAAAGGAGAGACGGATGCCATCGAGTTTTCTTAAGGGTTTTCAGTATTGAACTAACTTTCATAATGTGTCCTCTGACCTGGGGCCTATACCTCTGGATATCGCATCAGTGGGTTTCTTCTTTGCTCATCTGGTTTTCTGGCCCGGGCTCTATGCCTATATGTATCACGTCAGAGTTCTTTATCGCTCGTCTGGTCTCATTCATGGTCTCGGTCTTTCAGAGAATTGTACTTATCAGGGCTCCCCTCCAGTAAAATTTAAATTATAGTTTGAGACTCTTCCCAAGATCTTTATGGAGAGGACATTCAATGCTACGTGGAGGACTCGTGGCGTGCTGTAGTCGCTTTGCTGTCGTCTTTGAATTCGGGAACGTTTTCTAGCGTCACTGTGACATTGGAGCTGGGGAAGGGAAAAGAAAGTTGGTGTTGAGTTTCGACGTCAAGTCTATAGTTCACATATTGAGTGCACGAGGACTAGATTATGAAGGTCGAAAATGGACCCGCTCCTGCTTTTATGGTATATATCAAGAATAGGTATTATACAGCAGAAGGTTATCCTTGGTTGTCCGTAAAGCAGGACACACGGATACCCTATCCGCAGTTTTTGTCCCCGACTCATACATGTCACCAGTACCACACCAGAGATCTTCTGCAGTCGTGCTTGACAGCAATGTTTCCCCTGGAAAGTCTGATCTTCATCATTCTAACACCTCCGCTCCGGCAACATCAAGTCTCCATCGTGAAAGGAGGCTATGCGCCTCCTACTAATATATTATTGACCGGTATGTGGACTGTTTGTACGTACAATTAGCATCAAATTTTGTAACTGTATGGTCGACTCCCCAAACAGAGGTCAAAATGAAATGATAAGGTGGTAAGAGCGAACCCAGCGACAGGCCGTCGCGGACTGGGAGGAACTACATACTCAGCTTAACGACGTAGCCGATGACACCCATAATGATGAATCCCATTCCGACCGCCTGGGAGATTTTCATAAACTCGCGTTTATCCGCTGCGCACATGTTAGCTTTCGTGGATTGAGGGCGAAAGCTATGCGGAAAGATTTTACGTTTTGTGCACCGATTGAGGAAAAGTATGCCATCGCGCAGAAAGTCCCGTGGGATCTCGGCGAGTTCTTTTAGTTGCTCAGACATTACGGCTGATTGATCAAGGTGGTGGATCGGTATTAAAAGAGAGCTTAATATAAAGATATTTCGTAGTCGTTGATCGTGAACAACTTCGGAGGAATTGAAGGCTCCCCTAAAAAGGTGTTTGGGGAAGTTGCGCAGGTGTCCTGTTCCGAAAGGCGCTAGCTGGTCCCGTACGCGGATTTCGGGTCACGAGAAATTTCTACGCACGGACCAGTTTCAGCCTCCTTACACGCTCAATCTCGTTCACTACATCTCACTGTTCCTCTTCACCCTTTACCCTCCGAATTCATCACCTCTTTCAGCCATCCACCTCTATTCACCGTCAGACACGCAGGGCCTTGCGTTGCGCTGAGCCCCCTTTCTCAAGGTCCTTCCTGTACGACTTCTACTCCTTTGCTAAATACCTTGTTCTTACGCGCGAGGCTAGCACAACGGAGGCGGATTCTTTGATAGAGTGATCGCTGACATATCAGTAGCTACGGCAACGAACTCTAACCTTTTCGTTGCGTGCTAGGGCTCTATCTCTCTAGGTTTAGGGCGTATTCAGTTATTGGTCTTCTGTAGACAACTGACTTGTTCTGATTGCTTTTCGTCTCCGCAATCGATTGATTGGTTTCTCCATCAAGGGTTAAAATAAGGCGCACAGCTACATCATCAGTGACTGTCACACATCATATCCTGTCTATCTTCCGCCATCATCGTTCTTACTCGCGCCACGAGGATAGAACCAGAGCTTTCTCTTCGTCCTACAGTCCCGTTCAATATCTACGTGCTCTGTATTTGCCAAGGAAGGCAATTCAGACCGGAGAAACTTTGTGAGAACGATTCAGGAGCTGCTAGCTAGATTTGTACCGTTGAACTTGAGATTGAGAGGGAGTGTACGTATTACCACCAACTTTCCTTGCATGTATCCTCGTCTGTCTTCTCTCTACGCGTCGCGCTAGCGACTTGAGGTAAAATTCGTGATGCCGACCAACCAGCTACAATTTTACTCTTGCAGGCACCTGCTGAGCAGTACGATTAATTCTTTTCAAGAGCTGATTCATTCCATTGCATCTTACAGACCTGTACTTCTGCTTCAGACGGGATCAAGGCATATCTATAAGGCAATCAAGAGAAAGAGAGATAACATTCTAATAATCGCATTCTTCTGACATTTCCGTCTTTACAATGGCTGAAGAAGATAATTTCGATATCGACATCTACGGCGACATCGATAACGAGCCGCAGGCATATAAGAAGGAAGAAACCGATGATGGCTTCAAAAAAGAAGATAACGATGAGCTTATCCTGGATGACAACTATGGCAACACTAATAATAATTCCAATGGAATCAAGAACGAATATGACCAGAAGCCTGCCGCGGACACTAAGATGACTAATAGTAGCAATGAGGGTGTCAATGGAGTACAGAAGATTGCAACCTCTGATGGTACTTCTGGCGCCGAGCAGAATCCTCCTAAATTGCCACCCCAGAAGCAGGGGGTGAAACGCAAAGAGGCACCTGACAATAGACCCGTGGAACAGAACGCAACCACAGCATTGTTCATTTCTGACTTGCACTGGTGGACTACTGACGATGACATCCGTGGCTGGATCAATCAGGCGGAGTGTGAAGATGAACTGAAAGATATTACCTTTAGCGAGCACAAAGTCAACGGAAAGAGCAAAGGGTATGCTTCATTCTCTTCATTTTGATCTCTACGTATCCCTTCTCCATCATCTCACTCTATGACAGTCAAGCTTTTGTCGAATTTACCTCTCCACAAGCCGCTACTGCCGCTAAACAGAAGATTGAGGCATTCCATGGCCAGGGATATTCTACTAAGAGACATACTGTTTCTTTCACTTCTGCTGCAACCAACCCATTTCGAACTCTTCCCAAGGATGCTCCTGCTCGTGGCAAGGATGGTCCAAGGGATAGAGATAATCGTTCACAATCCGGGTCCTTTAATAGTCCTTCCGGAATGCTTCCCGGCGGAACTAATCCTCCTCCTGTCAACTTTGGCGTGAGTAACATAGGGGGAGGAGGAGGAGGCTTCAGAGGCGGACGAGGCGGGTTTGGCGGTGGTCGTGGCGGCCCAATGAACAGTATGGGCGGCGGATATAACCAACGAAGTTTCTCTGGTCCGATAACTGGTCAACCACCGGCTGGCTTCCAGGGACAACCTATGGGAGGCTTCCAGGGCGGAGCAATGGGTGGAATGCAGCAATTTGGCGGCGGCTTCCAAGGTCGCGGAGGTATGATGGGCAGCATGCGAGGCGGACCAATGGTTAACCGCGGCGGCCGAGGCGGAATGGTTGGTCCTAGCGGCATGATGGGTGGCATGGGTGGCATGGGTGGTATGGGCGGTATGGGCATGGGAGGGAACATGCCAGGTCAGATGGGTGGTATGGGGGGTGGAATGAACATGGGCCAAATGGGTGCTGGCGGACAAGGTATGGAAGGCTTCAATAACCCTATGATGGGCGGATTCAGTGGCCCTATGATGGGTGAGTATATTCGTCCTCGTGTTTCTGCGCCCTTGGGAGCGAACACCCGTGGTGGGCGGATCACTATGCATCCGGGGGACACTATCATCATACAGAACGGGCAACTAAAGCGTTCCGTCGCTTCGGCTCTAGGTCAAGGCGGTTTTCAAGGACCTGCTCCGCACTTCAATCCTGCGTTCTTCAATCAGAACCAGAATGGTGGTGGAGACGGAAATTGGAACCCTCACGGTGCGAAACGACCACGGCCCGAGTAGTAGCGTCGGGCTAGCTGCAAACAAAAATAACAAGACTCACCAACCGCGGACTCCTCATCGACGTCTATTTGCAAAATTGCAACTCCCCTCCGAACCCGTCATCAAAAGTCCATGCTTGTTGACATTAGTTAAGTTGGTATGAGCGACTGCGGTGGACTAGATGGATGAACAAATGGCTATAACACCCGAGGTTGACGGGAAGGCACTTTGATATTTCATCGTTAAATGGTCTCTTTTAAAATGTGACGGTTTTGCACCACTAGATTGTAGCTGGCGCATCTTGTCACTGAATTACTCTCCACAACATCCTCTGTATGTAACCTAGTTCTCCGTCGATCCTCTTTCCGATCGAAAAGCAAAATCAGGGTGGATTTTCATTCCAATGTGTGGTTTTGTTTCTCTCAAGCTTGAAATTTATTTTGAAGCTTCGTTTGTCCTTGCGTATGAGAAGGGCGCACACGGCACGTAACAGGGTTCTTCAGGTTGTTCAACTGGAGTTTTTAGTCGGTTTTCTTTGGTGTGAGGTCTTTGTAAAGGGGCATTTTTGTAAAAAAAAAAACCCTATTTCCATGAACTACGAACGGGGGCCTGAGGGATCCTTGATGATGTGATTGAATGAATAGTTTCTCTATTACTTGGAAAGGGGCGTACTGGGCCCATCTCTGTTGGTTGTGTCCCCCCCCAATGTCTATACTTGGATCCAATGGTCAGGCGCACATCCTCTTGGCCGACGTGTCGGCCAAGCGTTTCAACAAACTTCCAGTTATCGTCGTATTCATGTGGTTATATTCAATATCGAACAGCGCACCCCTTCTTGTAGTGCCTGCTGCATGGCACACGCTCTCGCGCTCTGCCGCCGTTCTAGAGTCCCCCAAGGACCCTGATATCAATGTCTCTAATCTTTGCGCGAAATAACGTAATACGATCTAGCGGGGTTTGACTGTTCTTTCCAACTGTTTTCGTGTAACATTTTATCCGGGCCGTCAGATCCGTCGGTCGGATGATTGTCCTTGGTTGGTCTAATAGTGAACACTTCAAAGTCTGTGATTTGCGGGTGTTCTACGAGGCCCCTGACTTGGGATGAGATGAAATGCTTTTGAAACGGGAGAACGCGGTAGACGCTGTGAACTTCCATAAAGTTTTCGAAACATGATTGTGGCTTGCTGTGGTGTGCTCAATCTGCGGTCCGCAATCACAACCAGAAAGCGTGAAACCGATATAAAACCACCATAGCAAAGGCGATCCTGTAAAGCCATAACCATAACGCCATTGCCACACTATAAATTACAGCGTCCCAGCCCCCGTTCCGCCGCTGTTCTTGTAAATCCCTAGGTACTTCCCACATACTCTAAACACCCAACACACCCTTGAGACCCCCTTCAACACCTCTCCACCACCGTCCTCTCTCCTCGAGGTCATCTCCAACCCCGGAGACTCTGTCGTCCTTCCTCCTTCGCGCCTCCTTAGCAGCGGATAAAGAGCCCAGTTTCTGCGATTCTAAGGGGCGGAGTTCTGCTTCCAAGGCGTCTAGTTTCCGCGTGACTCTTGGGAGGGTGGACTGTGTAGTCCCGAGTTGGTGGTTGAGGACTGCGAGTTCCGCTTTCCGGGCCTCGAGGCGGGCGAGGGTTTCTGCATGCGTGGGAAGGTGCGGGGAGGAGGGCGTGAGGTGCTGGATGGAGGTTTGGAGGTTCTGGATTTCTAACGGGAGGGACTCTAATGTGGATTTTTGTTCTTTGACACTCTCGTGTCCTGTTTTGTTCCATTAGTATTCCCACTCCTCTTCCGGGATGCAGAATGGCAAAGAAAGAACGTGCGTCTAACTAACTCCCTCCCCTTTTCCTCTAGTTCTTGAACGAGAGCAGCGACTTGGACCTTCTGCGCCTTGAGGGATGCTTTGACTTCTGCGAGTTGTCGCTCAAGCTCCACATTCTCAGAGGCTTCGACAATGAGAGGCGGGTCCCCAACTATGCTCCTTAAAAATTTCTCTTTGGTGACTTGTTCGAGGTAGGAGAAGCGGAGTTTGGAGAAGAGTTCCTGGGTTATGTGTTAGCGTATTTCCCAAGTTAACATGCAAAAGGTAGGTGCGCCAAGTACTTTGTAGTGTGTAAGATCTGCCTCTAGGGAAGCGGGGGTCGAGTTTTCAAACGCATCCGCAGAAACGTCAGAGGCGCGGGGATTATCTTTCTCTTCTGTCGCGTCGTGTGCGCCAGATATAGGCTCGCTGATCTTCAATATCGAAAGCTCATGCGACTGTTGCAGAGCATTCAATCTTGCCAGGACATTTTCCGGGGATAGTGGCCCCATTATTTCTGTGTGTAAGAGGCTTTTGGTAAAGATTGATGCCGTAGAAGTGACGATGATGGTTTGAACTGTTTGTTTACCTTCTGCCTTCGGTGGAGCAGGGATGCTGCCCTTTCGAGTACATCGAGGCTTGGCGAGTTTGTGTGGGCTGTGTGATACGCGATGCAAACATATATGTGCGGATTCCTTGGACATGCGTGGACTCATCTGAGGGCGGGGAACGTCGGTGGCCTTTAAGACCTTAGAAAGGCTTTATGTGGAGGCCATTTGGGTTGGATTTGCAGATATCCTAATGGTTCCAATTCTCTCCGGTCGTCATATTAACTTCATAGATATCTGGCTTTCGAAGCCATAAAACAACGCTCGAAGCGCGCACAACCCACTTGATATGCGACAGCTTCGAACATCCTCCTCCTGCCTGTACGTCTTCTCTAAGGCTCCTCAGGTAGCTTCTCATTCTTCCCGACCACGCATCATTCACCTCCGAGGGTATTATATTCGCCACAATGCCAGTCGAAGATCCTCTTTCAGATGATCTAGTGGCTCAAATCCTCAAAAAAGACGCTGCTGATAGCTCTTTGCGGTACTCTGCCATCGGTCTACAAGCACTGCTACCAAAGAGGTATGCATTATTTCTTATTGCTTTTGTCCACACTGTAGTGATTGAACAACCACCAGATCGTCACTCTACTTGCCTTTATTATACTACCCAAGCCCGACTCCCAATGAAAGATCACTGAAGCTTTATCTAGACCCACATCCGCCGCACCTAAACCAAATACAAGATTCCTCCGAAATGTCATCCGGGAAACAGACAGTCATAATGCTGCACTGCAAGCGAAGGAAGCCGCGGAGTCCCGGGCGAGATTGAAGAAGCTGCAAGGCGAACCCGGGTCACCGAAGCAGGAGCGAAGAAGACATCACCACCATAGGAGGAGCCATAGAGCGGGGGAAGGTGAGGCGGATATGGAATATAGCCGATCAAAGCGCAGACGGGACTATGATAGTGAGGATGAGGATAGGCATCGGCATCGGCATCATAGGCATCATAGGCGGAGTCACAGTCATCGACTAGAGGAGGAAAGCATAGATGGCGAACCTAGACGGCCGAAGTGGAGGCGAGGAGGTGGCAGTAGTAATGAAGATGAGCCGGATTCGGGAAAGAATCATCACCACAGGAGATATCATAGGTCTAGACGAGATGATGACTACGAAGTTCGGGATGAGAAGTACAAACATCGCAGCAGACATTACAATGACCACCTGGACGGAGGCCAAGTACGGAAACACTCTAGGCGAGAGTACAGAGACAGAAGCCGAAGTCGCAGTGGATCGGAAGAACGACCACGCAGAACCCACGATAAAGATACCAATTACAGAAGGGCCCGCCGAAAACACTCACGAACCCGCACATCAAGCCGCGACCGCGCCCACGACCACCGAACCAGACGAAGACACCATTCTTCAACATCTCCTTCACGATCCGCCTCACCGCGACCCGACAGACCAATCCACCGCTCACCCAACCAGATACGCACCACCTCTCCCACCCCACCATCCCCAACCCCCGGCTCGGAATCCGATCCCCTCGACGAAATCATCGGCCCCGCTCCACCCTCCGCCCAATCTAAGATCCGCTCTCGCGGCCGCGGCACATTCGCTTCCGCCTCTGCAATGGACGCCCATTTCTCCAACGACTACGACCCCAACACCGATGTGGCTCCCCCATCTGAAGACGACGACTGGGAACAAGCGCTTGAAGCGCACCGCGATCGGCAGAAATGGAAGGCGCAGGGCGCGCAGAGGCTGAGGGAAGCGGGGTTCAGTGAGGTGGAGGTTAGGAAGTGGGAGGCGAGCGGGACGGGGAAGGAGAGGGGGGAGGAGGACGTTGTGTGGGGAAGGAAAGGGGAGGGGAGGGAGTGGGATCGTGGGAAAGTGTTTGATGATGTGACGGGGGAGGTAGGATTAGGTGGGGCAGCGTTGGAGTGGGGGAGGCTGAAGGGGACGTGAGGGGGTGGGATATGGAATATGGTTATAGGGTGAGGGATTTGAAATCGGGGGGTGTGGCTTTATGGCCTGTGTTTAAAAATTACGACTAGATGGATATCAATATGGTGGATAGGGAAGGTAAATTTCTAGTTCGCGTTATAGTCCACGGTAGTCTCACAACTTTCTAAAATATCTGGCTCTGGGAGCATCATGGACAAGCGTGATACAAACCAAGTACCTCGCACGCTAAGATAACGCCTGAGACTACTTCGCGACAAAATTGTTACTGCCCTTCCATACCGCTTTCCCAGCCACCTATTAAAACGCGATCGCTTCGAGAATCACGAGCTGCTATACCTAAATGGACCAAGCCTGGCACGCTAGCAGGCGACGCACGGACCAGGTGCTTTTGTTTATTTACCCCCATCTTTCATCTTCACCTCGATTCTTTCTTTCCTCGCCACCTCCAATGTCAACAGGCAATGCTATCGCCAGCAGTTGCCAACGGCAACGCGCATCCGATTCCTATTCCTACCGCGTCGTCGGTTCCGGTGGGTGGAGGGGTCGGAGGATGGTCGGAAGTAGGTGCGGGGGGGTGGAGGAGCGGAGGAGGGCCGAGTCAACAACCCGCACGCTGATACCACAAAACCCCATTATCCTCACGGAGCCACTTTGGAGTCTGGTCTTGGCCTGGGTGGCTGTGATGCATAACTCCTCTCTTGCGGAGGAGGGTTGCGGAGCGGTGGGTAGTAGGCTGTGCGAGCCGGTACGCGACGTCGACTTTGAGGTGGTGGTGGAGGAGGGGAGGTGGAGAGATGATGGTCTGGGTCGGACGAGGATGCGGAGGAGCGGGAACGGTGGTTGAGGAGTTGAGGGCGAATTGGGATCGTCGGTGAGTGGTCTTAACTTCAAGGTTCCTTGCAGACTTCAGCTCGTGGCGTTGTCGGCTCATCAGTGGGGTTGTTGGTTCGATTAACGGGGTTGTCAGTTCAATCTGTGGGGTCGTCGGTTCGGCGGGGTTGTCCGTTTTAAACAGTGGGGCTTCGGGGGTTCGCGAACATCATCTAAAATGATGACATGATAGAAGAGCCCTTTTTCAGACTTTCTGTCTTCGCTCTAATTAGATGCTCTGTTCATATATTATTGAGTCTTGCTACCTAGTGTAGAAGCATGATTATTTTTTTTCGTCACGGTCGAGGTTTACCTTTGGTTATGGGGAAGGAGAATTTGAGACGGAAGAGATGGGAAATACTGACGATGATGTGTTGCTGAGTTGGTCTTCATATCACTCGATGTCCGTTTGCAAAGTTGGTCGTCTTTCCTTGACTTGTCTTCCAGCTCTAAGGCGATGACTAACATTCTGAGACACGCGACGTAGCCCCTTTCCGGTAGAACACGGGTACGGAGTACTACCACTTCATGAACCAGTCCTCGTGAATGATTTTCAATTGATCGACTTATCTTTTAGAACCCTCCCTACAAAGAAGCGAAGAAAAAGCGAAACGCTCTCTCATATCGAGCCTACGAAACGCTTGTGAAATATGGATGGAAAACAGGATAAAAGCTAAATGCCGCCCATGCTCCCCCCTTTTTATGGGACAAATTGTAAAAAAAAGAGCAGAGAAAGGTGAAAACACACAGACATAAAGGTGAAAAGGTGGTATGGATGGCACAATCGTGGGTGATTGATTGGATACTCCCGGTTCCTGAGTTTTTTTTTACAGACCATTATAGCAAGACCGAGCGAGCGGGTTTGGCCCATTTCTCGACAGATATAAGACAGCCCCAGCTTTTCCAGGTAATGAAGACATCTACCTCCGATTACTCTCTTGTTGTCTGCTAGCATTACTTGCTCGACTTGGACTTGTCCTACTCCTCTCATCCTCTTCTTGAACGTCGCTTAGTCTTGTAGGATGGTGATGTCGGTAGTCCCAACCATATTCCGCTCCGGTATACGCTGGATCTTGGTATCCCCACGCTGGCGTTCCACGAACTATACCCGCTGTAGAAGTTGCACTGGGTGGATAATCAGCCGTAGATGAAAGATCGGTTCCGTAGCGGCGGGCGTGTTCTTGTTCCCGAGCTTCGGCGTCCTCATCGTACTCATCCCCGCTGTCGTCCGAGTGTAGGCCACGACGGTAGATGATCTTGTTGCCTTGCGAATCACGACGAATGTTGCCATATTCGTCAATTTCGTATTCTTCCTCGCTGAAGGTCTCGGACGGTCGGGAAGAGTATGTGCGGGTCTCTTCTAGTTGGGTGCCTTGTTCACCGAGAGAGAGGCCTTGGTGTTGGTAGAAGGGAGTGGGTGATATTGCAGTGGTGGTTGCTGGTGGCTTGGGTGACTGATATTGGGTCGTGGCTGAAGTAGAGGCTGGAGCAGCGGAGGTGGGAGGTGCAGCCGTTCGCTGACGTGGAGGATTATATGCTGCAACCCGTTCCGTTGCTGTTGCTGATGATCCTGCTGGTGCAACTGAATTTGTTGTAGCCGCTGGGTACGCGTCTCGCGTCAATGACTGCATATTTGGTTCATGATGCAGCTGGTGAGATTCCGGTTCCCGATATGCTTCTTCCGCTCCTGGTGTTTGGCCTCCTTCACTATACTCGTACTCGCCGGCATAGACAGCCTCTGCGGTTGTATCTGTGACTGGTCCAACTGCCCCGCCACTGGCTGGGTCTCGAGCAGGTCGTGTCGAAGGACTGGTATATGGGTCTTGTGGGCGGTTCACACTATTTTGTCTGCTGGGTACTCCTTGTGTCATCGGAACCACTTGTACCCCCCCAACAAGAGTCGGCAGACCTTCCCTTAATGAGTTTGTTCGCTCCCGTTCTTCTTGTTCTCTCCGGCCGAGCTCTTCCCAAGCTCTCCGTGCTTCCTCCTTCGATATTAAAAGCTCACGTCTCATTTCGGCAACCAATTTTTCCCCGTTGGCCTTCTCCCTTTCTCTTGTCGCGACGGCATCTGCTCGCTCTTGTCTCTCTCGACGAAGCGTATTCTCCAACTCTCCTTGCACCTCCTGAGCACGCTCCTGTTCCGCTCTAGTTTCGAAGAACCAGCGCTGAAATTTCCGCTCGGAAGAGGCACGGAGACGCTGTAGTTCAACCACTGCATGGAAAAGATTTGCACCAGCTGCAGAAAGATCTGTAATTTGGCGGGCCATCTGTTGGGACAGTGGCTCACGACTCACTTCCTCACGGTTGGCCTCGAGTCGTCGAATCCAATACGACGTTAGACCTTCCCAATGCGAAGAAAGGGTCTCCCACCGCTCAAATGCGTGAGGGAATGATGAAGTTACCGTAGGGTTCCGTCCAGAGGTACCCTCTGTTGAAGGTCCCGCTTGAAGTGGTTGAGTTGCGGATGCGGGTTGAGAGGGACCAGGCTGTGTCTGAGCACTCGTCGGAGCTCCGGTTACAGGTCTTGTCCGGGACTGTGTGCCGGGTTGTTGTTGTGTGCGTGATGACGGTGTTTCTGCGTACGCCTGAGTCTGCACCGGTACTGGTTGTCCTGTAGATGCTGAAGGCCGACGAGCCCTGTATGCAGCAGCTACCGCAACAGGTGTCACCCCATTTCCAGTTCCAGATGCAGGTACTCGAGACGGAGTCACAGGGTCTTGTGCGCGAGGACCGGCAGAGCTCTGGCCGGTCTGTTGTCCGACAGCTTGTGGATTCGTCCTCGGTCCACTTCCACTGGGAACTCGTTCTTGATATCTCCTATCTCCGGTCGAGGGAGCCGGAATACCACTTCCGCGACGTTGTCCTGACGTATCCACGCCCGGCACTGTACCTCCCCCAGCAACGCCAGCAGCAGGGCTGCTAACGGCAGCAGTAGCAGCAGCAACTCGTCTCTCCGAACTCCGTCGTCTCTCCTCTTGCAGCCTTCGTATCCGTTCCTCTTCTTCCCGTTCTCTCTCCCTTGCTTCACCCTCTGCCTTTTTTCTCGCTTCTCTAGCCTGTCGATCACGCATCACCTCACGAGGGCCTCGGACTCCTTGCATTGGACTCTGTTGTAAGGGAACCGGTACTGGAACTCGACCCCCGCCATTGCTTGTCCCTCGACCGGGCCCGCTGCTTGACGCCGACGGCCCTCCACCGAGAAGGTCTGACATTGAAGCGTTCTCTTCGACAAGATCTGGGGTGAAATGATGCGGCGTTCGTATGGCTTCTTCGAGAGCCCAGAGGATTGCTGAGGCTGTTCGTCGGGAGATCCGTGTTGTCGGATTACGACGGAGATGAGAAGTTAATTGAGCTGCAGATAGAGTCTGACTGACGGAAGCTCGAGGCGTAGAGGAGCCCTCTTGGTCTTGGCTAAAGTCCCCGGAGATTACACGTGGTGGTTCTTGGAATGTAACAGTCGGGCGACGTTGCTGTGGGCTTTCTGTAGAGGTAGAACGGTGTTGTCTGCGCTGTCGTTCTTCGAGCCTGGGAGTTCGGCGCAGCGTGTTCGGTACACTTCCTGAAGAGCTTGACGGTCGAGGTAGATATTGAGGATTTCTACTGGTGGATTGCTGTTGCTGGCGTTGCTGGTGTTGGTGAACAGATGGATTAGGCTGGCTTCGCGGTTCGTGGGCGTCGTAAGGCTCGTTAGGGGCGTGAAGGTTCGTAGGAGTCGTAGAAGAAGAGGGTGATGGAAGGGACGACAAGGTGATGGATTTCTACCTTGAGTCCTGAGGTTGTAGTACAGGAGCGCAAGGTCTAAAGAATCACCCTAATCGGGCGTCTTGAAGAAGAAGCCTCTCGGCTCAATGGGTATGTTGTTTTTGTCGGAATGCGCAGTAAAAATTGTTTAGAGCGGAATTGAGTGTAACAAGGTAGATACTTTGCTGAGTGAGTATGAAGAATCCCCAGGAAAGTATCTTCGAAAGTTTTTTGATGGGGCTGGGAAGGAAGAGAGGTTGGACGAATTGGCAGCAGCAGCTGTGAATGTAGAAATTTGTGGTGGTTGGGTCGGGGCTTTAACGAGAAACTAACATTCGGAACCCAGCCTCCTCCGACTTCTACCACGACCCTTCAAAATTCAAGCACTAATATAGGGACGTCAAAAATTAATGTACAGCGATCGCAATGTGTTGGCCTTCTTATTGAGTCGCGTGGAAGGCCTCTATGGGCCCCAGTGCTGATGAACTAAGCCTGCCTACCTGCGATAATTCGCATGGAGGTTGTAGACAGCTACGAGGCCCACCACCGCTCCGAACTTGACGATATACCAGGCGGCGAGGCGGACACGAAGAATGGCAATGGTGAGGAGCGAACGTTGAGGAGTGCAATTGAGCGGTGTGACGTCTCATGCTCGCTTGCCGTCGAGGACTAATCCATGCTGTATGTCGTTCGGGGTGGGTATGGACTTTCACAGACAAGTTGAGTGTGCTCTTCAGCAACGATAACTGCGGCGTCACTTTATGTCAATCGTGGCGGAAGCTGCGAGAAACAGGGCGACGCCCGTCCAATTGCTAGCCCTAGATCGCCGCCATGAAACATGAGCATCAATTGGCCTCGAAGAAGCATCAGACGTTGAGCAAGGCTGGTTTGTACGCGGACGACTTACAGGCTCGGTACGAGAGAGAGACTTACCGTGGTGATGCGCTGGCACTTCATGCGCCTAGTCAATTGGTTGATACCTCACTCGAATTCGCCGCCGACGGCCTCCCTACGCCTCGTCCAAGTTTTTCTGGAGCTCGTCAAATCGATCAATCGCAGGGCTAGCCCGTCATCGGAATCGGATCTGATCTTGCTTTTGCGGGAGAGAGATGCTGGTAGCGCGAGTACGTATTTTGGTAAAAAGGTACTTTGTACTTTGTACTCTGGCAACCCAGTTCGAGATTGCCCTCATGAAGAGTCGCCCGCCGTAAGGCAGATTATCGCTTCCCGCGCTCCCGTTCACCTGGACCCTGATGGGGCTTTCGATCGGACAAGGGTTACAGCCAATAGTTGGCGATGATTTGCCCATCTAGAATTTAAGCTCATCCTTGGCCCTTTCTTTTCCCGTCGATACGATGGTGAACTATTAAGTCCAAAACAAGAAGGGACACACTCTGTCATGTATCTCTCACACTCAAGATACCATCTTGTCCATGAGCGATTCCATCTCTAGCCAAAATTAACGGAAGTCCTCCGGCAAAGACGATAAGTTACCTCGTACCTAAATTCCAAATGTGCTCAGGCCATGCACTGCCCCAGCGCAAGAAGCCGAGTCCGTTTCATATGAGATTACAAACGAAATGTCTCAGAGCCATATTTCCACTTCGACTCCAGGGTGCTCTGTGCGTTCAATGCGTCCACCATCAAACCTGAGCAAGCGCTCTGTGCGGAATACGGACTTTGATACTAATAGCTTCATATGCAAACTGCGTACTCCGTACAGCAAGCTGTTGTGTTCTCGGATGATTGTCTGCAGAAGCGACTCGCAATCTTGACAGAAGCTACCTTCCAGGAGTACACAGCCAAATGTTCAACGGCATGGAGGCGGACGACAGGATCTATAAGATTGGCGATGCAGGTACGCGTCAAATTTAAGTTAGTTACATACCAGCCACGTGCACGTACTTCAACACGCAAGGACAGCCGTGGCTATACTTGCGCGGGCTCTCGATCGAGCCTACGAGGGAAAGTTACTGAATCAGGCGACAAGCATCGCGGTGAGTTTGTCGATGGTTGTGGCAACTTTGGTAGCGAGCTCTTAGGCTTTTGGCGGCCCGCCAGGCTACGCGGATAGCATCTTTCTTCCCCGAAGCACCTGTCTTTGACAATCGCACATTGGGACAGTTGACAGTCAGACCTATGTGATCGCCCAAGGCAAGAGTTTGCATCCAGATGACAGGGAGTACAGCCAGCCCTTCGCGAGGCGACGAGGAAGACATAACCACTGCGATACTGCCACGAGCAAGTTTTGACGAACAAACGTTGCGTTGTTTGGGCGAAAACTTCTCTATGGTGGATGATGTTGCGAGGTTGCTTTGCTTCTTAAAGTGAGGCCTGGAAAGCAAATTCCGGAAAGCAAAGTCTGGATCTCGTCGCAGTGGAACGTCTGACAAATGCCTTTCTCACGATGCTGAGGATGGTTTGCTATAACTCCAACGCCCAAGAACATCTGACGACGAATGAAAAGAGGATAATTTTACAACGGCTAGCAGGGGTCTTCCCACGAAGTATGGTCGAATCGGATATAGGCGTTCGATCCCTTCTATGATCCCCTCTCTTCCAAAGATCTCTGTCTCTCTTCAGGTCGCAAAGAACAGCCCCCAATTCTGTCGAGGAGATGTCTCACAGTCGCCCTTATTTGTAACCCGTCTTGATTACGACTATTTTAGTAGGCTCAGATATCATTTCCCCCTCCTCTCAACATTAGCCACGGTTACACGGTGGCTGAAAGTAGATGCTGTTAGCTTGCCACGGAGGATGCAGGATTGAACGGGCCGTGTATAGAGTACGGACGACGTATGTTATATGCCAGCAATGTATGCCCCTTGGGCGCCAAAGTAGTGCCTCCGAAACAGGACACTCCTTGGTCTGGGCTGGCATAAACTTTCCATCGGCGATAGACTTCCGCCAACATACGCATAGTTCCTGCACGATGGATGTGGATGTTTCGGCTCAGCCCGAGGCTGGCAGACTCCTCCACAAACACAGCCATTAGCGCCTTCGCCAATCTGGTGGCACGGAGTGAACCTCCGGGGCAGTGGGGGGTTTGGGACCCCACGACTTGCCCGCCAGAGATGTGAGTTCCCGCTCAGGGATATCCTTGCGTCCCTTACCTGAGTTCAGCTATGCGGAGTCCCATCATGTTTGATGCCCATTGATCATTTCTCGGCATCATATTGGAATGCACGGTTAGAATGCTTTTTGGGATTCAGGGCTACATTGTTAAGCTTGTAAGATGCATTACGAGGTCGTATTTTCCATATATTGGATCTTGAGATGTATAACTATGCGATCGACCCCGGTGGCCCCTGGTAACATTTATTCTCTATCGCATATTTCCTTGTCGATAAACACTACTCCGGTTCAGTATTGATTTTCATCTATCGCGAGCAACCTTTGAAAGCACTATGGATCAAGATATGATTCCGATCTTAGAGAGGGACGACGATTATGGCTTTTACTCTCCTATATGGCAACACTCAAACTGCCACCCGAAGGCACCTCCGCCTTCGCCAGTTCTGTCAACCGATATGCAATGCTCGACGGGTAACCCTCTCGGTCCGTCAGAAATTTGGGAAATCGTACCCCTCACGTTGCCGCACAAGTTATCTGTCGCGTCTAGCGGGACAGCGCCCGGTATTGTACTCGATGAGAATGATATATCAGATAAAGAGTGTGGTAGACTGGATTGTCCTGAAGAGCTCGACGTCCAGTGGTTGCCGGTCGATTACAACCTTGAAAGCATAAGGAGTTCATACCGCGATTGCGCTCCCACTTCTCAGACTTACGCCGCCTCCCCACTTAACAGCTGTGAGCTTCATTCAAGGGGGAAAGAAAGCACAATTATGCACGACACTTATTACGGGATCGCCAACACAACACCACGGAGGACAGAAACACCAAGATCCCCCCCTGCTCCACCGGCCACACTGACAACACTCAATCCACCTAGCCGTGGTCGCAATACTTCAGCGCCACCGGCATCTCACGCTACAGGCACTTTTTCCGTTTTCCCTCATATCCCTGAACGCCAGCACGAGCCATTCCCGGAGCTCCCGGTTGAGAGGTCAGTCTTTGAGCACGACGATGACGAGGATGGCTCAAAAAGCAGACTTCGCTTTGGCAGCATCTCATCACAAATACGGCTTCCGGGAAAGCTAGTCTCCGAAGAGCGAAGGCGGAAACTTAAGAGGAGAGCATCGAGCATTGTTCATGCTATCATGACGTGTGGGCTAGGGAAGAAACCCTGAATTTAAGACATCTCTCTTGTCGCGCCTTTAGATTTCTCGTCTATTCAGCATTCTGCGTGGTATGACTGTTACGACAATATCACATTCAATAACGACATGCAATTGTAGTATTGGTACATATTGTGGGCGATATTCTCTATTTCAAGTACCTTTCGTTTTGCCGGCTCCTGTCTAGTTTGCATCATCGGTTTCACTGGACGGTGGCTACATATTTTTTAACTTCTGGAGTCTTATACCAGGAGGCCTTCTCTCAGCTATCAGTCAGTTCTGTTGCGAATTGCAGGAACACATCCCCGCCATGGAACAGACTATTTTGTTATTTTCTCCAAGTATGTACATGCCATACCTAATGGGTTTTCCGTGATCACTTTCTTGGGCTATGGGAGCAATATCTCGATGCTTGATGCTTCCGGGGAATGTTATGCTAGCCTAGCTTCTGTCAATATGGGCTCCAGCGCGAATTGATCATGGTGGTGCGCGGCAGCCAATCAGCGTGATGTGCGTGCTCGCTCCTGGGATGAACGAATCGGCGCACGACGCCCCCACGCCATAGTGCCCTGCAAACACATCCATGGACCATCAGTTTATTATGCTTCCTTGTGGCGTAGCAATTTTAACTACTGCGTACATGCGATATGAAGCATGGCACGTCAGATTTGTTCTTGAAGCATCCGGAAGTTGACGATTCTCAGATGAGGAATCCTGAATCTAGTCCCAATCACGGGAAGCAAACCTGATGTTAGCTAGATTGAGGTTACACAGTCTTTCTATCAACATCCCCGTCATTACTTCGGGGACTACGGAGTAGAAAAGCGAGATAGGCGTCGATGGGATATGCACGTATGTTTGATAGGGGACGTTTGCTACACCACCAGGCAAACACCCGCGAAGTCAACCTATCTAGCATTTAGTGGCGGAGACCGATTTCCGCACGAAATATTCAGCGATGCTTTTTTGTGACTCGTTTCTTTTTCTTCTTTCTCCAAACGTGCGCGATCTACATAGCCCTTGCATCTTTTTAGAGTTCTACAAAGATCGGTCACATTCCTGCACCTAGAGCCATCTTCGTTTGTCTCTGCGCTTGCGATTTTGAAATGTGACAAATTTATTCTCATTGCTCGTTTGTGATTGCGGGAAGCTATGCAATCTAAATTCCCATTGCCGCCTCCCACTCGCGGATCGCCGTGCGAAGGATCAGCCTACCTGCGGCAGATCAAGGCAGAGCAAGTAGCCCAGACGGAGGCAATGTGCAAACACGAGCATCTTATGCGTACAGAGAGTGGGCTACCGGGGAACAGGCTATGCACATTAGCTTGGTCGGGCTGGCAACGTTTCTGTGTAGCAGTTCAAACGGACGCGTTCACGAACGTAACTAGCCTCTTGGTATCGTGCACCAGGACGGTTCATGTGGAGCTTCAACGCCGACGCAAATGCACTTCATACCGCCTTTTTGAAGCTGCAGAACATCGACGTGGGAATTTTGCAGAGGACTGACTCCTATCCAACTTCTCTGTGAAGTAGCATTAGCATGCACTTTTCAACGCAACCAAGTCATGAAGGACTCGCATGTTTGATCCAGACTATCAGCTAGCTGAACTGGGGTTTTCCTCAAACCGAGACAGGGAATATGGCTCGTTCTGGATCGGAGTTTTCGAGTAGTGGTCCCGCAGCAGCAACAGTTTCATGCTACGCTACCCTGTCTTGGAACTATTTGGTTAGCTGCCGGCAAAGATCCAGATCTATCTCCCGAATTCCATTGGGAGCCCTTCTCTTGGAAGCTGTCTAAGCTGTTCTGCTGCGAGGGGGTTTGTGGGGCAGAGGAACTTGAATTAGCTCTCTCTGCAGGCTATCAACGGATCTAACTACATCCTGCAGAGCAAGCCCTTACTGCATCATATTAGATACATGAATCGTCTCCGGCAAGCGTACTCTCGCAAGGACGAGGGTACTCCTTACGGACTGTGCTTTTTCTCGGGATTGCTCAATTCCGTCAAGTTGGCCTCCATTTTGTTTCCTTCGAATATGCTCGGTAATTCGGGCTCTCATATTTAGAAGCCGTGGATTAGAGTATTTCCTTTTTCCCTCTTTCAGTTAATTCCTTACCTCCTACATAACCACTAATCATCCAATTCGTTCGTATCCGCATCACCCGTACCATACACATTCTCCAATCCACTTTGCATGCCCGGCCACCGAGGAACCGAACTGAAACTCCCCACAACCAGGTTATCCACTAGACAAACGAACACTCTGGATACTTTATCTCATGCCTCACCCGCATACTGCATATGCGGGAGCGATGATTTCTCATCAAAGTCTAACTGCAATGTTACCCCCTAAAACTTCCGAACTTTCCGCATTCCTTCCCGCTGTCCCCGGAAACCCCCTAGATTGGTTGCGTGGGTATCTCAGGTGTTGGCACTAGTTTGTGCTGAAGGTATTCCCACGTTTGCGATGAGGAAGTGGAGGTGCACCGGGGGGATATGAGAGGTGCATACGCGCATGCACTGAGGGTTACATGCGTATACAGACCGTCTCAGTCTCTCCGTCTGGGTGGGCTTAGGTTTCGGGCTAGTCTCGGACTGTGCCGTGGAGCCTGAGGTGTACACCGTTACCATCTAGTCGAATCTCTCTTTACTTCACGATTTCAAGAAGTGTTCTTGCCGACCTTCATCAACCACAATAACCAGAATTCTATGCGAGTTCCCGGACTTTCTATTCTTCAGAATGCCTCGGATGCCGAGGTTTATTCCCCGCGTGTTATTGGCCAGGGCTGTTCTCCTATTGTATAGACTTTACTTTTTCATACATTGACAGTTCATCTGAGGATGAGAATGTCGTTCACCGCCCCTGTTGAGCTGACCCTTCGAGGCGTCTGAGTTGGGGGAAGGGTATACTCGCGGTTTCTCACTTTCTGGACGAGGTTCGAGTGGGTATGGCTGTTGTAGTAGCTATGGAGCTCCTCTCATGTACGGCTTCTGGCCTGAGTTAAAGATGGAGAAAGCAAACGGTGCTACCTGGTTATGGTCCGAGCACGTTGTCATAGATCTCTTCCTTTCCTTTGCCTCAATTTGGAGAACATGTTAACTACGATATGTTGTTTCCCGCGTTTCAGTTATGTCTCCAAGCTTCTCGCATCTTCTAGGACAGAAAATGGTTGGAGGCAGGAGGTGGGTTAACTGAGCCGGACGTTCGAAGCTCCACTCTCTTAAAGCGTTTTCTATCTTTCTTGTATGGCATGTCTCAACTACTATGCCATCTTCCGCATTCTCACCGTTCTTAGATATCTCGTCCTCTTTCAAAGCAAAGCTAGGTGATTTGAGTGGCTGGAGGAGAGAACTTTTGTTTGTCTGCATTCGTGATTATCAGGCTCTGCTACTCTACTGGCTGGAGTCCAAGCTGGATATCGTCATTTTTGATGTCGAATTCGTTGGGATCTCTGGAAATTATCTGATAGGAGCGGAGGAGCTGGTATATATATGACGACGAGATATGTCACAGAAAGGTAAAAGCCCGTTTCTCAACTGGTTCTGCATCACATCGTATATTCCCAATATTGTATACAGCGAAAAACCTCAGCGTAGACCGCGCTTCGCCAGGCGGATCCAACGTAACATCTTTCAGCAACGTTTCGTCCCCTCTTCCATGCAAATATCTGCGGGATAACACATCTAATCCCGTCCTCGGAACAAAACAAACATGTGCCACTACTGGCTCCATGTCCACACCTGCGGCGACAGTTACTTCACAAAATACTCATCCTGCTCCTTCGACCGCGCCACCCATCACCCGGACAGCTTGCTGAACCCGCTCCATCCACTCGTTCGCCCCACAATCCCGGCGTCTCAGGTATGCAGTGGACCTCCGCCGACGATAGCGGTGCCGCCAGTAGTAGCAACGAACCCAGCGACGGCGACAGGTGAGGGCTCTCGACAATTTTCAGGTTCAGCAGCGTCGTCTCCCCCAAAGAGTTCACAGGGCTCGCCAGCCACCCAGGCCAGCCCTCCACTTCAAAATGCCCACCAGGGCGGTGGCCACGTTCGGGCGGCTGGTGGTACACTCCCGAACCTACCGTATTCGGTACCCTACATCAAAGGCGAAGCGTCGAAATGCTACATCTTCGAGGTGGTTCTCCAGACGCAGGAGATGGGGGTTTGTCCGGCTTGCGCGCGGAGCCCGCGCCGGAGGAATTTACCGGCCAGGGCGAGGGGATGCTTTGCTGTTAGTTAGGGAGGAAACTGTGGTCATTGCATGAGATAGACGTCCTCTGGAGCATAGACTCCACTCAAATGAGGGTTTTCCTTCCCCACGATCCAAGATAAACCAAGATTGTGATGAAAATAAAAAGCGCTTTACGTCGTCCATATATGTGAACCCGTCTGCATTAGGAGGTATTTACTTGCACGCCCTTGGCTCCAAATCATACCCAGATACAAGGATTTTACTTCTGATAGCTTTGAAGACACCTGGCAAAGTATTAACAACGGCCATGTCTACACGAAATAGTCGTACCCTTAGATGCTACATGCAAACACGAAAAGGCCTCATGTACACAATGTAGGGTCGGGTCTAAGGGTCGAAGTCGCTGTTGAGGCCACAGGACTGCCTTGCGAACGTGGCACCACGTCTCTTCCCGTATCGCAGGGAGCGGGAAGTAGCGTATGGGCTCTCGCGTGTACACCCTTTCATTAGACCGACCTGTGCTCGTGGCAGGCTTTCGTTGTTGCGGGTGAGATTCAGTCTACTTTTACTGGGAAAAGATCAGGGGTATATGGGAATTCCAAGGTTTTTGATCCAACGAACCAAAAAGCGGTAAGGTGCCCTATCGGCTCCCGGTGCTTCCACACTTACGGAGGTTGGCTGTATGACCTACGAGGAATAGTTTGGCTGGGATTTTGAGCGGAAGGATTACAGCTCCCATGCCGAGAGCGGAGGCGGCCCGATTAATTCATTCGAACTCACTCGAGCTACTGCGTACAGTCTTCACTGTCGCGTTATCTGAACAGAGTGCTTATAGGCCCCCGCCATGGCGTTCTAACGGTTATGCGGTAAACTCACGCCGACCGCTAATCAGACCCACGACAGGGGTAAACATCCTGACCTCAAGAAAGCCGATGGTAGTCCCACACGTGTCACCAACAACGGAGGGGAAATAGCTCTTGAATGTCCCTGGAGGCCCACTATGCGCCGAAGCGGGCCGTGTTCGGGCACCAGTATCGAATTAAATACCCCCTGCTCCGCTTGAGAGAGGATTCCCATAGCCCTCACGTATTGTGGGCTGGATCAAATCTCGCTCGTAAATACCTGAGACTTCATTGGAGGGCATGGCTTTGTGTTTAACAACGTTGTCGACATCGGTACTCCTTTCAAGTGTTAACCCCTTATTCAGGATATTCTGTACCTAGCGGCCGATAACAATCTATGCCTGTTCACTCTTCATCTGGCACGACAGTGCCTTGTAGCTGTACGTCGCTACCCTCACGGGTGATCCTCTCGCCGGCAAGTCGTAACCATTCTAGCTCATCATAATTCTCGGGTTCACAGCGAAATCGCACCGTATCCCCCGTTATCAACATAAACTCCTAACCCCAAATTCCTTCCTCATTACCCCAGTACCTAACAACCACCCACAATCCACCCCCCGGGAGGCACCCACAACCGCGTGAATGACCCTTTTATTCCATGGCCACATATGATAATATTGACCTCCTGTCCCTCCCACCAAGCACCAACATATATTTCATTCTTTCCTGGCTGTAAAACTTGCCCCGCACGTACTTCTCCTCCCTCGCAACTGCCATCAACCGCGTGATGGCCCACTCGCGCAGCGTGTTGTATTCGGCTCAAGGTTTAAATTCGACATAGTGCCCCATAACAGGGGCACCAGTCATATTGCTCTGGTCTAGTATGCCACCCTATCGAAACACACCGATTTCTATAATTGGCATGTTGCTCATGACGCGGAACCGGGTCAAAGCCACCTTTTTTATATTGACAACAATGTGTAATTGTCCTGCCGTGATCAATGCCCAATGAGCACTTCCCATCCTTTTCTGGGTGACTTGGTGCTGGAATCTCGCATCGTGGCCTCGTCTAAATCTTCCATGACACTTGTAGCCCTTCGACCTTACTCTTCTGTGCCGCAGAGTCCGTCAGGTTACCCACGCCGCGATCGTAGAACACCTATACAGGCATAGGCTTCCGTCTTTACCGCAAGGCTTGCTGAACCGCAATCCTAGACAGCCTATCCGCCATTTTAAGGAGTGCCATTTTCAGTCACAAAGAATCTGACACCCGGCTCATTCTTTTTAGCAAACACCCTGTCATTACCAATCTTCAAGAGCCTGACCTCTTTGGTGTCACTACTGATTATGCCTTCCATTCTCAAGCGTAGCAGGAATTTGTATCGAACATTTTACATTCTGCCTCCTCGCTCTTCCGATTTAGTTGAGAAGCGACAGTATATGCGAAAGTACGCCGAGTGAGTGCAATCACCTCCTATATCCCCCCCTTTAATGCCCCCTTCCCATTCAGTAAAAATGCATCCTCAACTCCCTGCGCTCATAGTCCGCCACAGCCCACCACCTTGCCCGCCAATGTCGTCCATACTCCCCCTCCGTCCCCAATTTCTTGGTTGCCGTTTTAGAAACGCTCCCACGGCACCCAAATATCCTTCATGCCGAAGAAAGTATGCTCGTTTCTTCCCCTCAGACCAGAATTTAATCGCGTAGGAGAGCGTATTCATCGTCTGTCTGTGGCCCCTGATAAACGACCCGCCGAAATATATATGAGAAAGACTGTGCTTCTCGGATTGCAGGTACGCAATCTGTCCGATGTTGTTCGATATGGCGTATAGGAGGGACCGGCTGATGTCCTCGGGGCCAAATTTTCGGTGTGCGGCACGGCGGGTGCGGGCATCCGTCTCAGTGGCAGGGTCGTCACAGTTCACAGCGCCGTCGCTACTACTACGGCAGTGGTGTCCAGGGTACGGCCCAGCGGAACTCTCGCCGCTGTCTTCGGCTTCGCGCTCGGCTTCGCGTTTCATACGGAAGACCTTCCCGAAGGAGGACGCAATGGTGGAAGACTTCAACCCAATCTTCGAGTAGTCCGTGCCGTAGATATCACCGACTAGCATGTCCACCGCAGCATTATCACCTCGTTCAGCATTGGCCAGCATTTCGTCGAAGGTCCTGGCTCCGGTAAGGAGAGAAAGTAGGCCCCAGAGTGTGCCGCCACCCAAGGAAGTGCCTCCGATACGCTGATACTGCGTGGGACCGCTGACTTTGATCATGGAGACGCCAGAGCCGATGTTGACGAGGAGGTAGGGATAAATGTCCGCCCGGAGTGGTGGGAAGTGCATAGGATCTGTTTCGGAGTAGGTGAACACTTCCTGGGGGATTTCGGTTATGAAGAAGTCGAGGCCTATTGTACGACAAGGTCAGCATTACTGGCTAGGGAAGATTCGGTTGTGTAGTAAGGGCAATGTTCGACATCACGCACCGATAATCAAACACTCCATCTCATCCTCCCTCAAAACTTCAACACCCAAGGCTTCCTTGATCTTGTCGTAATACTTATACGCTCCGCCTCCTGTGGCCATGACGCACAGTTCCCCAGGTCTGGAGCCATTGAGTTTCTGCTGTTTGATCTTAAGCTGCTTCATGAAGTCCAGACATGCATCAATCTTCTCCGTCTCGAACGTCAGGAAGTTCAGCCGTCCACCGGGTCCTGTGGAACCGGGTTCACGGGAAAAGTAGACAAGCTTGGCTAGGGAGCCGCCGATCTAGATGTATCCGTATTATCAGCATCACATCCCAAGAGCTCAAGGAGAGAATCGGGGGTTCGGAGAGTGAGGACTACACACATCAACAGCAATATGGCTGACAACAGCTGTATGATTCGGTAATCGAATATCCTTGGTATCGTGCTGTCCCGTCGTACTCCCTCCCCCGTTCACCGTCCCACCGCTAGGTTCGTCATTGACAATAAATGCACCCTGAACATTGATCCTCACCGACCCCGGATGAGTGATCGTGCTATCAATCGCTGAAGTATCCGTCCGTGGCCGCCGTCGAGGAATCGGAAGGGATCCGGTGCGTTCGGATGATGTTACTCTGGCCAGCGTTGGTGCCGGCCTGGTGCTTGTGTTTGCTATTAGGATGTTGGGGAATTTGTCGATACCGCCGACAGCGAGTTCATCGTTGGTTTGTTGGCGAGTGTCCGCGGACATGACGACGTCGTCGCGCTGTGGACGGAGGACGCCCCGGCGTTGTTGTGTTCTGTGACTGTCGAGGTTGGTGTTTTTGTGGCATGGGTGACGGAGTTTTCGGAGCCTCGGCGGTGCGGGTATTCGATAGTCGCTGCGCTGCGCTTATTTCAGGTTGAAGCGATCATGCAGAGGAAGAACGGTTAGTGGGACCCAACGACAGGAAAAAGTTAAATGCACAACAGCGAAGCGCTTGATCGAGTTATGAGAGAGGAGTGGAAATGACCAAAAATGAACAGATGCCCAATACTCTATCTGAAGGTATTTTAAACATTAAAAAAGAGCGTCAATGCACCCCGCGTGGGACTCGAACCCACAACCTCCAGATATCCGAATATTAGAAGTCTGGCGCGCTACCATTGCGCCAGCAGGGCAAGGGATATGGACAAGGTTTCTTAATGTGAATATTATCCTTTTCTTGCGGTGCCGCAGCAAACGTCAAGGTATGCAGCACGTGCTGCCATCCGCAGCGTACTCCGTGCACAACGCGGGAAAGGATCCCGCGGCATCTGCTTGCCCCTACAACGTAAAATTGTGCAACCACACCTTGTGAAAATCAAAGGTCGTCCTACTTAGCATCAGCATGTGGGACTGCAGTGGGGTGTCTTATGTTGTTTCCACTATGCTTTTTGGCGTACAGGACTACTATCCACGATTTCAGCTATCACTTTCCACTTCCCCATCATCCAGTAAGGGGGTTTGATGGCCATATCGGGGTTTGCACTAGGGGCGCGAAACAGTGTAACTTGATCTCAGCCAACCAATACCGCGTGAAGGGATGTCCCTCGGGTCACACACAGAGATGACTTGTGGATGCTAGCTTTTGAAGCAAACAACACCGTAGGACGAAAGCTGTGACGCATAACGCCATTCGCCCGTTTCCCGTTGAACGTTTTCGTCCCTACTTGGGGAGTGCTGGCCACCCCCTCCAGAGCAGATTCCCTCTCGGTGTTCTTACCGCCGCACTGTTTTTTAGTTTGTCTAGCGCGAATACAGCTGCAGAAAGCTTCAAGTTAAGATTCGAGTTTCTGCACGTACGCGGCGAGACCACAAGGCCAGGCTTTTTCGTGTCCCAGGGCAAGAAATGCAGGATCATGAGTGCAGCAACACGACAGATCACATCCATCCATACATGCGAATATGTGTGAAGGAGAGCTTCAAGACTAACAAAGTGAACGAAATTGGGTCAAGTAACACTTATCTATATCAGAGGGGTGCCAGAGTTGGCTTGCCGTCTGTGTAACAACCACAATACGGTTTAGTCGAATAGGATATGAATCCGTGCACCTGTGAGCATCTTGCGCATCAGGAGTTTCCGTTTCGGGAGATGTTCACGCGCCGGTGGGCTGGGTGTCCATCGGCCTTGTGCATAGAGATGCGAATTGCTCGCTGCCTAGTCTAGCATGGCAGTCTGTCTATAGTGATCTGAAAATCGAGTCTCTACTCGACGGCGAGACACTCCTTGCTCTTTGCCGCGCATGCGCTGTTACAGGAAGGGGAATTATCATCGTGAACCAGAAAAAAGACAAAGTTTACGATGCGCAAAGATCACTTTCTCAGCTCACTTAGGACTACAGCCATCTCAATTGACTGCCGCAGGGACAGTTGTTATATTGTCTCGGACTATGCGGCTTACCTACGTCATTGAAGACTCAAGAAAGCCCATATAGAAAAGCCTACAGCATAGCACGGGACGTTGTCAGACGAAAGGATATAAACCGTAGCTTTTATAGGAATTGCCAACTAGCCAACTGATGGCCCCGCAGAAAATACCTTTAGCCTTGTTGATTGGCCGGACCTACAGGGTATCAGTCAGTGAAGGAGGAGAGTCGTATAACCCGACGGCAAAAGCTGACTTGCCCAGACTTTTCACAGCAAAAACGTGCCCTAGCCCTGCTGTGGAATTCCCGCCTCCATTGGCCTTTAGTCTAGATACACCGCGCCGCCACTCGACAGAAACTGCTCGGTGATCGGTAATGTTGACAGGAAATATTCCAACGCTGAAGTTGATCTCCCGGGGTTTCCTCGGACGGACATCGAATTGGAATACTTGAAGCGGTGCCCGTTCAGAGTCTCAACAAAGAGATCTGTGTGCAGTCTCTTCAGTCACCAGGTTTTCTTGTTCCCCATATTTTTTATTTAAAGTGCGAGATCTGCCGGGATTGACGGCAAAGCGAGTGTCCTATCTGTGTCAGTCTATCAATGTTTTGATCGTGAGTGCGCTACCATTCTTGCAAGCAAAACCCTGAAGACTGATAAAAAAAACATGCTGTTTCTAGATCGCATGTTCGAAAGATGCGAATAGAAGAGATAATCAAAGAGTTAACAAATCTCTTTGAGAGCAAACAGGAGATAAGGGTCAGCGATGAAGATCTCACGAAGCTATTACAATCCGTAGAGGACATTGAAGAACTCATAGAATGGCACGAGGGCCAGAGCACGACGGCGAGGAAACATGGCGACCTCCTGTCCAAGATATGCAGAGGCTGTTTCGCAGGCATCCTGGGCTCCGTAGAGGATTTACACAGCCTTGAGTTCGCAGTAGACAACGGAGGCTCCAAAGACGATATACGTTGTTACGCCAAACATTCCCTCAGGAATCTCGCATGCTCGTTCAAAGGCCTTCAGCAGGCTCAATCACAACCCTCTCTCTTAGAAGGACCCAGCCGAGAAATCCTCAACTCTTATCTGGCGACGGCATTAAGGCTCGGGGTGCTCATCCTGAAAATCCATGGCTACGGAGATTGGGCAGATCCGTGGACAGAAATAATAGATGCAGGTGCGCTTGACACAATAGAGTTCGGGCCGACTAAGATGCCACCGGAGACGAATATTGAAGATACGAGCTTGTGTGGCATCCTTGCTCCAATCACGCAAACTTCGAGTATTGGCATTCCCTTCGACATTGTGGCCCAGAATCGGGATACATGTGTCGATACCACGCCGACTCTCATTCAGAGAGGGTATGGTAGAATCCCGGATTGGAATGAAAAAGCACTTCGAAACAATCCTAAAGTCAGAAAGACGTACGAGAAGTTCAACATTGACGCTCCAAATCCCGCATCTTTGTGGGACGAAGGAAGTTTCAACATTGGATGGAGAGGATATGCAGATATGGGTGAGGCTTCAACTTCAGTTGAATGAGAGGAAGCTTTGTTTTTCTAAGTTCTTGGGAGATGGAATGGTTTTTCGGGTATGCTGTGTATGTACCAGCACACCTGAACGTTGTTTCGAGGCTAGGAATGCCAGCAAGTTCGGAGGTTCGCACAGGAGTTCCGCTTATGAGGCCTCAGGCGTAAGAAAAGTAGTCCTTTTCAGATGTATACGAGTATCATGTTCGCTGCTTTAGATTTGGTTTGCGAAGCGCACTACGCGGTGAGAAATTACGAGCACGTGATATCTAGTACTTTCTCACCACTACCTTCATGTGATCGACAAAACAACACGTCAATCACAAAACCACAATTCTCTCTTGCGAGTGTATAGTTGCCTAGGTACGCCTCTCTAGAAGGTAATTGGCGTTGAAGACCTTTCTAACTTTTTGAAGATAGCCTTCAATTGTTCCTATCCGGCGAGGCTGTTCCTTTGGCTTCAAACGAGTAGCGAGTTGCGGGATTGATGGCTTTCCTTCAGCGGGAGTCGAGGATGACGGAGAGCCGTGATAGCATCCCAAATACGCGGCGGGCAGCAGCTCCTCCTAGATATGACGTGGATAGATCTCGAAGACAACTGGGGCTGTTTGTCGGTGGAGCGGGTTTCTTCGCTCTGTCCATGCTCATCACACGGAGATCCCTCGCTCGCCGACACAAAGCAACGCTTCCAGCGTTTTATCAGCCAAACAATCGACCGAACAAGATAAACGGCGCCCTGGAGGCTTTCGAGGCTTTGAACATTGCCACAATCAATGTTACCAGTTTTGCGATGATGGCAACTGGAGGCCTATTGTATGCGTTTGATATCTCGTCCGTGGCCGACCTGAGGAAGAAAGTTCGAGGGGGGCTAGGCGTTGATGGTACTGGACGGTCAGAGAAAGATGTCGAAGAGGAGTTTGAGGAATGGCTGGCGACCGTCCTCGCAAGGAAGGGCGAGAAGGAAAATCGGGCCAAGGATGCGTCACAAAATCGGCCGGACGAATCGCGGCGATGAATCTCGGGAGCTGCGAGTTGCATGATTGGACTACTATGGAGACTTCACGCTCCTCCGCATTCTACCCGTTTCCAGTCACTCATCATCACGGCTCGCATTTGATATGTACATATGTATTTTACGTGGAAACCTTACTCCCTGCATAGGGGATCGGGACCGCCGAATAGCCAACGATGCATTCAAGCTAGCAATGCCTCTCAATTCGCATCTTAACGGGGACACCACCTCATGTATAGTGTAGGATTTCTACCTGGCGCCGGCAGACCACCTGCAAGGCTTAGGGCCATCCACATCCCCACCAGTATGTTATACACGGCATAACGTCCCTCCCCTAGGACGCGCCCATAGCCAAGTCTGAAGTATGTGTACTTCTGTACACTAGAGAATATGCGTAAGTCGTTCACTTTGCTTAAGCGACAATTAACTGCTTTGTAAGGATCTCAGATCGTGGCTTGAATATCCGATGCATGCATGCGGGCGATTCTAGATCTGCATTTGTTGCTTGCACCATAGTGGATCTTCCTTTAGCTGAGCGATCGGCTTTGTCACATTCGCGATTACATTTCTAGTGCGAACGGGGATCGGATAAGCGCGTGAGCAACAATAACTCTCGAGCAAATCAGGTGCCCGCGCCTCAGCGCGCAGAGGACATTGCGGACTCGCCCAGGCTCACATATACCCCGTTGCTGGGGTAAGTAATGTTAGTTCGCGGGTTTTGCTCTCAAAACCGCCCAAACAAGCAGTTGTCCAAATTTTTTGGGAAAAAAAGGTGCAAACTCAGAATAGAGAGGAGAGTGCCCGACAACCCTCCTAAAAATATGTTGCGTTGGAGTTAAGTTGTGAAGTTTTTGCTGCTTGTTTGGCAAGATCGGCACTAACATTATTTACCCCTGCAACGGGGTAGAGTACGTTACACAAACGTATCCCGACGCGGGACACTGAGCAAAAGCCCACAACTAGGCCCGGGCTATGCTCGCCCCGCGCCTCTTACGGCATGCCGCTCGATGCATGTTGCGTTTCGCCTACATACATCCGCCCGCCATCACTTCGCCCAGGCGCCTCTCAACCGCTGCCTTGCGTTGCCTTGTGTCTTGGCTAAGACCTGCATGTCTGGAGACAGACTGATTTGTTTTATTTGCCTGTCTCTAGACCCGGAGTAAAGCCCGTAGTTGGCACATGGAATTGATGCGATTCAGCTATGGCGAGAATCGGGGGGCCCAGATGCTGCGTCTTGCAGTAAGTACCGCCATAGCGTACCCGCATGGCGCGGGGTGTGGGTGGCTCCTAACGTCGATGTTCGCAATGACCCTTGCAAGATTGGACAGTGGCCTACCCCAACTGTCCTCGCACATCGCCTTCCAATAATATGACACGCTAACAACTCGGCCGTGCCATCCTGAGGACAAGCTTTCGGACATTTGAGCTTTCTGAGGTTTGAAAGTTCTGGCAGTATCAATTGAACATTGCGGTGATGTGCTTCTTTTTCATTCCATGTCTCGAAAGGAGTTCCCTATCATTTGAGGTCGGCATAGACGGATTCGGCCCACTTTTCCGTGTCAGTGTGGGTTCTCCAGTTGAAGGTCCTCACTCGCCTCCCTACGAAGTTGCCGCATAGCCATTTCATAACCGTTTCAAGTTGACTCTGTTGTCATCCTGCCCCGATCTCATGATGAGCGATTCTCCCGCAAAACAGAGTCTGGATTGCACGATCTATGTGCGACGTTATCTTATCAAGCGAAGGTCGGCCCTTGGCGGGATTGGGTTGTATTCAGGAGGGTACAAATTTGTCTATGTTCCGGTTGACACTGTAGAGACGAAAAATGGCATCGTGGCCCTGCGAAGTCGCCCTGGTGGGCTTGAGAGAGATGTTGGATTCGTTCTCATGAAGGACCTTCATAAACATTCTTCAGTCATTTACCAGAACCAAAGCAAGTCCACTGAGCCTTTTCGTTTTCAAGCTCACGGGGTTGCACTGGTTGAATCCAACCAGGGTGGGTTCGAATACCGAAGAGGTGACAAATTTTGGCTTTTCGATAAACAGACTTCAAAGGCCGAAGACGGTGGGAATCTCGCCCCAGTCATTAACCTTCGCACTGGCGAATACGGCTCGGTGATTATCACTGATGTGTGCTGGTACCCAGATGTTGAAGAAGATGATGGTGATATCTTGACTGTCATGGGGTGTTTTCGAGAAATCCGGGGCGGACGAGCAGGTACATCCATACGGACGATCTATAGGGTAAGCCATCGTTTGCAAGCCTTTGGACAAGTTAAGATCAACAAAGATCTTATGCCTAAGGAAAAACGCAAAAGGCTGTTTCTGCAGACGTGGAAGGAGCGAGATAATGTTATCGAGTCGGAGGATCTGAGCTTCCTAGCCCAAGGTATCACACCGTCCGCTCCACTCTCCCCACCACTTACTCCTCCCTCTACGGCTCCTCCACCTCTTGCTCCACCCTTGCGAAAAGCGCAAAGCCTCAGCCGCGAGAAGAGCGAGCCAAGTCCGAGCGCGGCTTCCGTCGAACCGGCTTCGGTGAGTAGTGGAAATGAACGACAGTCGATCTACTCTACCACTATAGCAGCTCCTAAAGAGGAGCCTGCTCCACCACCTGAATCGTCCAATCCACAGAATCGTCCCCCACCACTGCGGGCGAGGCGAAACCAACTCAAGATCAAGATAGCCACCCCGCACTCATCACCCCCAACTGATGTAGACTCTTCGACAACTTCCTTCAGTTCTAGTGATTCTAATTCGTCGTCCACCTCCACCACAGCAAGCTCAATTCATGGATCCGATCGCCTAAGCTCGGCAGAACTCGACCTGGAAGAAGATTACGGAGAAATCTGTGTCCTAGAATCGCCCGAACCCCTAACTAACATTCGACGGCAACTCCGACAGTCTTTCCGTCCTTACAGTAGCTTCGTCAAGGAAGCTCCTCATAGCCCCGAAATTGTCCAAATACCGACAAAGTGGGGCAGCAATGCTCTTATAGCTGAACGTGCGTTTAGTAAGCGCAAGGAGGGCCAAATCGATGTGGAATTGGGAGATATAATCACCGACGTCGAGTATAGCCCTGTTGTGGATATCAGAAAAGAGGTAAGGCGAACCGAGACTTTGTCTAGGACAATCGAGTTGACAATTCTACCCCGAATATTAGCACTTCTGGCGCGGCCGTAATCCTCGCGGTCTTGTTGGCGAATTCCCATCGTGGGTTTCCGGTCACGACACCCGAGATTCACCTCCCTTCAAGAAATCCAGGTACGACCTAGCAGAATGTTATCCCGGCCGCTGTCGCGAAAAGCGTCCGCATCGCTGCTGCGTCAGCTTCCTGCGTCCGGCCCCGGGCCTTATAGGTTGTTGCGACTTAGGTGCACGACCACGGACAGGACGTCCTCATATCTGCTGTGTGTGGAGTAAGGAGGATTGGGAGCGTGCAAACATCCCAGCGGACGCGGAGCCAAGATTTGACGATCGGAAGTTGCGGGAGACACAGGCGTTACCGTCAGGACATGGACGTATATGGGATAGGAGCTCATTCGCGGAGGAGCGACGGGTGCGACATCCGCCAGAGGAAGCGGCTTATGTGATGAAAAAGCTGACGGGCGCTGAGTGGTGATGGTGGGCGGTGTTTTGATGGGGTCTTTTCATTACCGCACTTTTTCGATGATAGGGGAGGCGTGCATCCCTTTCTGCTATGGTCGCGGTGTCAGCTGTGGCCTTGAGGGAGTTCGAGGTGTAAAAGGAATTAGTTCCTTCCTTGTACTCGTACTAGCTAAAGGAGAGAGGGGCAAATACTAACGCTTGTTTTTTTCGAACGAGTGCCTTGATGATGGCGGCGCAGACTCTCTTCACAGGAAAAGGCAGATGTAAAGTTGAGCATCTTTCACCAAGCGTCTTCTTACATCAAGCGCACGGAATCAGGGAAGGAGGGACGCATTAAGTGGGCGTTCAGCATTCCTGAGTTAAGAGTTAAGTACAGCCATGTTCGGTCCGACGAACAAGCAAGCACAGAATCCAGGCATCTGGGAGAATGGAAGAAAGAGGCAAGCCAAGGCAGGAATCACACGCCACACGGATGGGCTCGAGTCATGTAGTCTACCACTTTCCAGATCATGCAGCCTTGGTCTCTCTCCTCTATCCCCTCGCTCTCTACGGCGTAGGCCAAAAAGACCTAAACGAATAGATCGCGAAACACAATGTACCGTAAACCAACTAGCACCCATCCGTCGTCGATCCGTCGCGGCTAACGGAAAACCACTTATTTGCGTACGTATGGTGTTGTATTTTGATCTGAGCCTAGCGGTTGCACAAAGCCCAGGCACCGTGTGGGGGCGCCAATTGGGGGATGCGGGAATCTAGATTCTGCATGTCCCCATGTTGCGATGAATGCAGCATTGGGATCAGGGATAGGGTGAGACGTCATTAGCCAACTTCGACCAGCTACGTATCACTGGATTATGCTATCGCTTGGGTCGTCATGAGTTCTTAGAGTTGGCTAGGTTACACGGCGCATAGGAAGTAATGATTTGGGGTGAGGTTGATCTGCGATGCTAAGGGATGTGGACATCTGTGGGATATATATTCGGCTTCGGCTTGAGTTCCTACCCACCCAATGCACTTCCTGCTGTCAGTTCACTCCAGTCCAGTCCAGTGCCGTCCGGACAGTATATTTGTACACGACGAAACTTCGAAGACCTCCTGATGTTCAGTTTCGTTCAAGACTCACTCTTCTTCATCCCGCCGCTCAAGAAGCTGCTGAGCTACC